>JAHWFP010153018.1:36006-65385 GCA_023313725.1 Lithobius niger | reverse complement strand
TCCCCAAAATCTCTTTTGAAGGGAAGGAAAAGTTGATTTCTTCCTCTGTGGAACTTGTTGTCCATTCTGTCGATGTAGTAACGGAATGCACGTACTGACAGAGGAGGCGTTCAAGTTCATTACCAATCATGTGTGAAAGCGCTGGAATGACAATTGGTTCTGTTGGTTCAGTCTTTGAACAAAAGGATGCCTTGGTGTTAAATAACTGCTGTGAAGTTAAAGAAGAAGCAAAAAAGCCGGGTCAATGGATATACTTGGAACTTCACTGCACCTTAGGCTTGCTGCAAGTGTCATTAGGAATAAAGTCTTGCGGGCGAGATGGTTGATGTGGCAGTTTTGGATGGGTTCATAAGGTTCCTTCATGAGGAGTCAACGACGATTGCGAGGCCCCAATCTGGGAAGATATTCGAAAATTGTCGAGGTTAGTGTGTCTTGAAGTTAACGGTTAAGAGCCGAACGGTAGACAAGAATTGTTAATCCTTTTAGTCCTTCCTTAAAAAGGTTCGTGAAGAAAATCAGTAGTTCAGGTAAGGGGGATGGATTGGGCTGATTTTTCCTTCAGTTGCACCAATGAAACCATCTATTCCACCAGTGGATGTCATAGATTCTGTTGGTTGATTTGCATGCAATGCAAAACGGCTTGTTCTTCAAGAATTCCTGGATTCCTACTATGTTCAGATGATATACTATAGATGATAGTAGGTTCAGAATGCTGGTGTGTGGATGGAGTTGGGTTCCCTTTCGTTGTAATAGTAGACCTGGAACTACTGGTGGATTTCTTGGGTTGCCGACAATTAGATTCAGAAGCTGTGGGAACCAGGCTGATGATGGCCAATTCAGGGCGACTAGCAGGAAGAGGCCCCGAGTTTCTTTTATTTTTTGGAAGACTTGAGGTAGAAGCTTGAATATGTATAGGTTTTGGCAGGATTATCTCATTGCGTCTACTGTCCATGTTTGGTCGTCGGGGACTGGGCTGATGAAGTGGGGAAGTCTGGCATTGTGCCACGTGGCAAATAGGTCGATGATCGGGGTACCCCATGTGTTGACCAGATATTCGCACATGGATTTCTTTAGAGTCCATATTCCCAAGGGAAGCTTTCAGCAAGATAGACTGCAATCACGTTCCAATTGCCTGGAATGTATAAGGGCAGGATTGTGGTTTTGAGGCTGATGTGAAGTCTAAATAAAGATCGTCGAAATGATGCATGAAATTGACGGGATCTCGTGCCTCCTTCCTTTCACATATAGGCCACGACTGTGTTGTTATCTGCTTGGACTTTAATTACTTTCCCAGAGATTAGGTGTTGAAAGTGGTTTAGAGCGTTGAGGATTACTTTCAGTTCTAGTGCGTTTATGTGGTCTCGGTCGAGAGCAGTCCATGTGCCCGAAATTTCGTGGTGGGCTATGTGAGCCCCCATCATTCCAGAAAGGCGTCTGTGAAGAGGATCAGGTTTGGAGAGGGTGAATTCGTCTGACCATCACAAGAGAGTTTCGATTGGCAAGCTTTCGTTGGTTGGACGCGAAAAGGACGTTGCTTGTAACCCTTTTCTCCATGTGTCGATGCGGTAAATAGTCCGGTCATCCATCTTCCGTAAGAGACAAGATTCGCCATGGAGTCCATTTTCTGAATTAGTGAGTGATTAGCCTTTGACGAAAGGACTTTGAAAGCGAAGTGATGTGTTCGATTCTGTCTGGTGAAGGTATTACTGTTGCAGATGCGAGGTTGAACGAGACCCCTAGAAAGATGAATTCCTACGCTGGGGTGGGCCCCGATTTTTTTGTGCTTTATGCCGAAACCGAGCAGATTTAGGAGATCTGTGGTGTTTCGGTTGACAACAAGTTGTTTTGAGCTGAGGTCGTTCAGAAGCCAGCCGTCCAAATAAGCTGTGATTTGATTTTGATGCAGATGAGCCAGTACGGGTTTTAGGATTAGATTGAACATTCTGGGTCTGCATTGAGGCCGAAAGGAAGGCATTGGAACTTGTAGACCTTACCGTCATACATGAAGCGAAAGAGGTGGTGAATAGATGCGTGCCGTGGAACATGGAGATACGCATCGTCTAGGTCTATGGACACAGTCCATTAGTTTGGCTTTAGCGATTGGCTGATAGTGTCCAGTTTCCATTCTGAAATGGCAATTTTCTATTTTTTGTTTTAAAGGCTTTAGGTTGAGGAGTGATCTTTTGCCGCCGAATTTCTTTGGACAAAGGAAGATTGAACTGTAGAAATCCTGACGTTGAGGATTTGGGCTTCTCTTATGGCTCCTTGTATTGGCTGGTGATGCATATTCCCACGGAGGAGGCTAGAGATAAGGGCTGGTTTGGGGGACCAAACGTGGGACCAAAGCCTTGATTTGAAGTCAAATTTTGCCAGGCTAGGAGAAAATGGCGAAGGCGACCTCCAGGGACTAAAGGAGATTTGCGTCATTGGTTGTTGCGAGGCTTTCCTCTGGCTCCAGGGAAGGAGTAGCGGCTGCATCTGTTGGGAGTTGCGCTGCAAGTTATTCCTTCTTCTTCCTCTGTTGGATGGTTTACCACGAAGGACTGGTTGTAGTTATCCTTGTCGCTGTTTTGGTATGGAATCCTTTGGTTTCCGCGAGACGTACAGTGTGGAGCCAGCTTTGGGATTAAACCTCGAAAAAGCTCTTTGGATTCGTGGATCGGCTGGTTTCTCAGCTGGTGTTTCGTTGAGTCCTTGATGTTCGGTCCGGATTGGAGAGCGACGTCCCGTAGGAGAAGAGAAGAGCTCCATAGCGCCTTGATAAGCCAATTTATTGAATGAAAAGTGGTAAATCATGCTTTCTTGAAGACTTCATTTAATAGGAATGAGAGGCGTTTGACTTCAAGTTGATTTGGTTCTGACGAAAGCTTTTCACCAAGCGCATTGGTAGCAGCGTTGAGGACGTCAGCCCGAGATGCGGCACGTAGTCCCAGATGAAGCAATTTGTTGTTATCTTTCAAGATTATGGGCGGCACTTTAGCGTTCCTCTGTATTTGTAGATCGATGTCGAAGTCCATCTTGTTTCAGCCGTTCGAAATTCTAACTGTAGGTAGGATATCAAAGTTCTTTGGGTTGGCAGAGCCATCGCCGAAGGGTTTAAAAAAACCATGATTCAGGACTAAGCGAGGTGGAGGGGTTTTTATTGAGCTCCAATGGTTCACCTTCCCAAGAAGGAGGCGTCCTTTTCTTAACAGTATTGTGAGGAGAGTTGTGGATTGACCCAAAACAGCACGTTGTTTGGGATTCCGATCACGAAGGCGAAAGCCAAATCCAGTTGACAGGCCTCGGTTCTTTATCGGTGCAGTCGGAAAAGGCAGGTTTGTAAAGAAAGCAGTCCGGAATGGCATTTTCAACCGTCTTTAGTTGGTCAGTAACTTACGAAAGCAGTCATCAAAGTGAGCGTGTCCGGAGCTTTCACCTTCATCAGCGTCGCTGACGGAATGGTCATTTTGAGAGGACGTAAGGGCAAAATCATTACGTGAGTGATGGCTGTGTCTTTAACAGTTGAGGCGGATTCACGATCGTCATCATTGTCAGAACTTGGGGACGAGATGATGACGTTGAATGAGCATGATGGTCTTTTGTTAGCTGGATTGGAGACATGAAAGGCCGACAAAAGGAAGAGTGAGGGTCAGACAACCAGGAACTTTCGTCGTTGCTCGAGGTTCTGCGATGCCTTTTGCTGGGAGAAAGCCATGAGCTGAGGGAGCATTTCCAATGAGTTCGCTGGATGTTGTGGCTGTGATCCATTCGGTTGTGTAGGACTGCTGCACCGGAGATGATGGCAGTGAAAGCCGAGACGGTTTCTACTTATAGCGGAAATATTGGATGGCTCAATCCATGAGCCTATGAACTTGGTTCTTCGAAAAAAGGCTGGTCTGCCGATGCAGCAGGAGATCAGGACAGGCTCAGGGAGGGGTGTGAAGAACAGGACGAAAGGTCGAATGGGGCATCATTGGATGGTCGTGAGTGTTTGTGCTTTTGGCCGGAGTGAGATTCTATTTTCCGTTTCAGCTTGGCGTAGGATTTCTTCGCTGAACGTAGGTCAGTTTGCAAAGCTTGAATGTCAGGGGCTGACGCTGTAGTCTAGCCGCATGGGACAGGAAGTGTGTTTGATGTTACCTGTGGGAACAGGCGGTGCTGGAACGGTCGATGGGCGTGGTGAATGCAGGACTGAAGAGTGCCAAAGGGTCTTACCCGAAGATGGCGCAGAACGCCAGAAAGTGATCTGCTGGAGTCGGAAGTCCATTTGGGATGACCACGACGAGCCATGGTTGAAGGTCCAGAAGCAGGGGATGAGCGGCAGATGAGCTGACGGGAGAAGAAGGGGTCTTCAGGTGACTTCTTTCGGGGCAACCTCGAGTCTTGCCATGGATGCTGTGATGATTTTCGGTTGACGAGTCGAAGCGCATCTTTTTTACTCAACATAAGGTCCGGGCGAGGGATGAAAGGTTCAAGATGCGGCAAAAGATAGCAGGGAAAACGAAACCGTGTCCACACAGTAGCTCGCTAGAGGAAAAAGATAACAACCTTTCGTGCGTTGGTGCATGCGCAATTCGGTTACCAAGCTAGGCGGCTACAAACAACTTAAAAACCTCTAAGGAGAACCAGCATTTAAGGAACTGAATGCCAAAATTTACCGGTAATATATATTTTCGTCCAGCAACTACAAACTATGGTTAAGAGCAAGCCTCAGTTAAGAATTTTTTTGTGAGCACAAACTGTTGCACTTCTGTTTCGCTACGTAGTTTCACTGCTTTACTCACCGCAGCTTCAAATTTGAGTGTTTTTAAGAATAAAGACAGCCTTGCGCACAGTAGATAGAGTATTTGAAACAAAGGATTACGAAAGCAAATCTGATCACGAATTGGTGTTGAATAAAAAAGGAGAAAGTTTTACACAGAGGAAACAAAACTTCAGACAGACACAGCAGTGCCCGCAATTAAAAATGATAGGACCGAAAAAATGTGGAATGTAAAGTAAAGAAGAAAGAATAGTGGCACAATCTTTAAAAGACTCCAACGCGTGATTGTGTCCTCACCGACATTCCTGAATGTTGGGTCAGCATCTGTTGATGGTACGTTCCGTCATAATGTCTGAACGGGAGCAAAAACGTAGTTGTTCATCTCCGCGGCTAGGAGACGAGACCGACAAGAGCGGGCCTAAAACACCCACCAGGATTGACAGTAGTGCAAAAAAGATGTCACGCAATGAAATGCATGGACGTTCACCTACAAAAGGTCTCAGAAGCCGGTCAACGATGTCTAATGATGTTACATACCGAGGTTTGAAGGAATTACAAAGACTCATGGCAAATTCATTCAGAGAAACTGAGACATTCCCATATATCGGCATCTTCAAAATGTTTAAAGGGACTGATAAAACAGTGCCGACTAGACCGATGTTGGCTGACTTTTCAATCACCCATTCTACATCAACGTCTAATGAATACAATAATAAAAAAAATGGAAAACAAGCTCAGTTTCGGTTTTTCCGAGACTTGGAAGAAAAGAAAGAATTGAAAGAAATGAAAGGATTCACCAAAATGAAATAAATGAAAGAATTGAAAGTTTTTCGCTACGTGATTTCAACAAAGCTTCCACAAGTTCAGCTAACCAAATCCCAGTGAAGAGGAAAAGAGTTATGATTCTGCCTAGAGTTATGCCCCTTCCTTGAAGAAACACAAAGAAAGGGTTAAGTCTTTGTTCTGACACAGACACCAACGAAAGATATATTTACAACGAATGGCCCGATTTCAGGTCTGCCTTTTTTCTACCTCCGGAATAACAATCTTCTAAAGTTAACCCTGACGAAAGTTAAGTCCTCCCCCTCCCCTAACTTCGAGACTTGCGCTAATTCAGAGAATCGTGCACATCGACCAAATCACTTCCCACAATATCAAGTGGTTTTTCGGCAACTGTTGAATAATGAAGGGATTACTCGAAAAGCTGAAGAACCCATGTCGGTTTCAGTCCCTTACCACCTTGTGATGTCCTGGGCAGGGACACACCTGAGCCTAGCGAGGGCACCAATGGTAAAGAACGAACTCGGACTGACCAGTGTGTAGGCTACAGCTGAAAAGACGCTTTACTTCCTGTAGGCATCAGTATATATGTAAGTGTAACAGGAAGTCATGTGATTGATAATTATATACATTGATGGTATAGCCTATTAGGTAGTTAAAAGGTAATCTGAGTAGGGTTAACATAATGATTGGAAATTGAACGGCAGGCATTGTGGAGCACACAAGTGACGACTCCACACACCTCATGACCGTAAGAAGAGGTATACGACCTTCAAAAAAGTTGAATACTTCTCAGATAAGCAATTTTTGAAGCTTCTCTTGCCTTCAGATTTCTACTGTAATCAAAACGCCCAATTATCCATTTGATCTGTATGGGATTCGGCTTAATACTGAAGCGGACCTCTCCTAATCCGCAGTCACTGCTGCCCTTCAGAAGCTTGTACAAGGTCGTCCTGAACCAAAAGATGATTCGATTGTTGAGGACTGTTTATAACTCCTAAAGCGTGCTTCCTCTTTTCCAAAACACACATTTAATTGGGAAACGTGTCTCCTCCTGAACATGGTTTTCAGAAAACGGGATGCCTTTCTTGAACCAGCCACTAACATTCCTGTTGACACAACTGGCAAACTTCGCCTCTTGCCCAGTCACAAGTCGACTGACCAATTTAACCTTATGGACAAGGAACAATGCCCTCCCTCGAAGAATCCTTCTCCCAGCAGCAAGTAGAAGGACACCACAACCCAAACACGAAGCTAAAGGAAGTAAGACGGGCACCTTCGACAAGACTCCCTCGCTGGTCCCCTTTCAAGACCTTACCTCTTCCCAATTCCGGTGAAGGGGTAAAGGTTCCTTTTGCCAAAACCGAGGCAACTTTAGAGGAAGGGGTAGACGAGCTCCCCATTAATATTGATACAGAACTTTTCAGACTTTCCCCAATCACCGACCGTAGGGGGAAGGTTTAGATGCCAAGTTTCAACTTGGGAAAACATCACCACGGATTTGTATGTTGTCGATCGTCTCGAAAGGCTACAAACCCCTCTTCCTATTACTTCCAACATTATCCGAAGCACCTCTGGATTGTATTCAAGTCGTTCCACACAACTATAGTTTAGAGTTTAAAGTGCAAAAACTTCTCACAAAGGAAGCCATCAAGGAATCATTTTTAAACACAAGAGGAGCTCGGCAAGGATATTAGGGAAAAAAAAAAGGAGGAAGTCGTCCAATTTTCAACTCAAGATCAACTGCCATTTTTAGGCCTAAATGTGGGTGTCTAACATTCAGTAGAATGGAGCGCCACACAAGCAGTAGTTTCTGCTTTTTAGCTAGCTGAAACCAAACCGGTTTTGAGCTTGTTAATTACCACCAAGGTGCCTACGCTCTCGTCCACAAAGTATTCTCTACTGACGATCTCAAACAAGGGCGAAACAGTTTGTCTAAAGATGCTTCTTGATTTTAAATTATCAACTGCCATTATTAGGCCTAAATGTGGGTGGCTAACATTCAGTATAATGGAACCCCAAACAAGCAGTAGTTTCTGCTTTTTAGCTTGCTGAAGCCAGTCCGGTTTTGAGCTCGTTAATAAACGCTTACCTTCGCATTCCTCTTCATCCCTCCGTTTTTCATCTGATTCGCTTCATGTCAGGCTCAGCACTGCTCAGTTAGTCTTCACTGCTGTCTTTCACTCCATCATTTGTCTTATCCACCAACTGGGGATCCGAGCCTACACCTACTTGGACGACTGGTTGCTGAGGAACAGTTCAAGCATCTAGTTGCTACAATATCTCTAAACCTGCATCCACCTGCTTTTGGCCCTCGGTTTAAGAATAAAAGTCATCAAATCATGATTCATTCTAATCCATACCTTCAACTTTGTAGGAGCAGAATTCGATCTTTGCATCTTTCTTGTTCGACCACATCCCGAAAGACTTCTAAAACTGCAAATCTCTGCAGAAAACTTTCTTCAAATGAAGACGGTCACAGCCTTACAACTTGCATCACTAACCGGACTAACAGACTCGAATGCAAAACCCTTACCTCAAGGGCTATGGAAATCTCGTCCTGTGGACTGGTTACGGAAGGAAGAATGGTTTTCCAGGCTCGCCTGGACCGACGTGAAACCTGCTGAAAGGTGTTCCCGTTCATGAACTACTTCGTACACTATTCTGTTGGCGGAACCGTCAACTTCAGGTTGGGAAGCCCACCTAGAAGGTCTCTCCATTCCTGGAACTTAGCAGAACGACGAACAATTAGCTGTTCACATCAACGTTCGTGAACTCCGAGCAGATCGTCTGGCGATTTTGTCCTGCAGTCACATTCTGACAGGGAAGGTGGTCACCACAAAGTCGGACAACACAACAGCGATGGCCTATGTGAGAAGAGGAGGAGGGACTCACTTCCTTTCCCTCATGAACGAGACGTTGCGACTCTTCGAAATGAGTACTTCTCTTCACGTAACGGAAGCTCAACGTCTGGGAGGACGAACTTTATTCCTCAAATGGGGGATTCCCTTCGTCGATTGTTTTGCCATGAAGTTCTTTCCGTATCCACCATCTTGGGCGACGGACGCTTTAAGCATCTCCTGGAGTAAGTTGTTTGCCTATGCATATCCTCCGTTCTCTCGTTCAATCAGTCTTGAACAAAATTCGACTGTCTCAAAAGAGACCGTCATCCTGATCGCCGCAATGTGACCAGCTGCATCCTGGGTCAGTGATCTCATGGAACAGAAGAAGGAAGATTCCATTCCTCTCCCTCTTATGCTAGCATTCCTAATACTACACAGAGGGAGGAGTCACCATCCAAAACACTATATTATTTATCTTCACGGGTGGAGACTCGCAACCAATTTGAAACGAGCTGGATTCTCCTCTCCAGTCACTAACTGCCTTTTACTTCGTCACCGAAATTCTACAGTTAAAATTTACCAAACAAAATTGAAGATTCTACCAGAGAACTTGTTCTCGCAGGAGAATCTAAGTTCTTCGAGTAGAATGCGACGAAGCTGTGTTACTAGTTTGGGATGTCCCTTTGCCAAAGTCGGCTTTTTCCAACCCTCATTTGCATAAAATTTCCCCTTAATTTATGCAAAACACTTTCCGCCTCTCCCTACGTCACTTCCGGTACTCTACTTCCTATCGTTCCATCCCCACTGTCTCGCATCCGCTGGTGGTTCCCTGCGACAGGGAGGCGGGTGGGTCAGCAAAGTAACACAGCTTCGTCGCATTCTACTCGGAGAACTTGGATTCTCCTGCGAAAAAATTTCTCTGGTATAATCTTCAATTCTCCTTCATAGAAGCCTCCTCGCTGTGTTACTAGTTTGGGATAGATTATGAGCGTGGTGCAGCACCAGCGACCCACCACCGCTAAAAAACAGACCGTGTTGACGTATCCGCCCGCTACGCCAGGCCCAATCTCCCCGTGGTAATGTGTAGTGCTAAACCGATGGTGAAGCCCAGTTAGTAAGTGCCCCAAACCGTGATGGTGCCGTCCCACAGATCCACCGGTGGTTGACACTGCCGCGTGCACCTGGAGTGAGCTACGTCGACGCCTGCCAATTGCAACGTCCCGCACCACCACCTCACAAACATTTGAAACGACACGGGCCCACCTAGTTTTAATATACATATATATATATGTAATAGAACAAGAAGCTCTCCCAACCAACACCTCCAGCTGCCTGCAGCGGCTCCGTGCAGCGAGCCTAGAAGTGTAATTAGCGCCTGGCGCCGAGCCTGCCGTACTGTTGGAAGCTAAAAACAATAAACTTGAATGAGGTACTGTTTCAACGTCACACCTACTGCAGGGACCACCTAGCCTGCTCCCTGGCCCTGCAGAAAAACAGGCATATCATCTTCGTTCAAGATCTGAACGGCCGGCCCCACGGCGGGAGACAGGTCCGCAGGAGCTACGCCTCTATGCTAGGCCCCCAACTGGCCACGTACCTCGGAGTAACGGGGTGCAAAAACAAAACCATTATTCAAAATTTATGAACTACAGGATGTCCTGAAAAGTATGCTGGGCCTACGCCCTAATGCTACATTCCCAGTGATGCAACAGAACCTCCAATGTCCTCTATGCCAGGCCCCTGTCAAGCTCTTGCCATCTACCATAACATCGGCAGACAAATATCGAATCCCTGTGAGATTCTTGAGCCTCACATCTACCCACCGGAGCCATCGAGGCCTAACTCAGCCACTGTAGTCACTCATCCTGAACCGGCACCCCGCCGTGAGCTGCCCGTTTAGCCTGAAGCCAGCCTTAAGTGGAGGGAAGCCTCAAATCATGCTTAGCGTCCCTATGGCTCGGATCCCGGGAAATGGAAAAAAATTTTTTTTTAATAATTACATCGGGGACAGGAAACCATTAGCACCACCGTGCACCCCTTTCCCGAACACCTCCCTCGTGACACTACCGTAAATAATTCCTGCGTAATTCCGACCGATCTCACCGCTCGCACCTTACAATGAATCATCATCAAGGCCCACTCCGATGGGCAGAAAGCCTATCACTCTCGCGGCCCAACCAGCCAATGTACACGCCGTCCATGAGGCCCTCCGAGTCTCAAACATCACACAATATTTCGTTCGCAACCGTGTCCATCACCATCGCCTCAATTTACCACGAACACTCGATAATTGCGCACAGTAAACGACTCTTCGATCTCAACCAATTCTGGCACTTATCACGTCGCCCGATGCCGTCAACACGAGCCGCCATTTTGTCTCGCTCGCCTTCAACTGTAGGCCAACGCGCCATTCGCCTCTTTAATGGTACGACGCTTCCCGCCGTCTTACCTTAATCAGTCCAGGAATGCCAGTTTTCGCAGATTATCAGTTCGCTCAGCCACCAACCGGCTCCACGATTCTGTCACCAAAAGATCGCACACGCCGCCGTACAAGCCTCATTATGCCTTAGTCTTAACGGTTGCCAACAAATACGAGTCATCTGTACACAACATCACTGCCTCGATCCGAGTCAATCATCCACGGCACCGGACGCTCTCTAGATAACGGGCCCATCGCCATCCTGGCCTATGGCTGTCATCACAAATGGATTGTTTATACTTGCATTATATCACCCAACCATGCAAACTCGGGTCGTCAACACATTTTGCGCCCCTCGCATGCTCGGACCGCCGCCCGACTATCATTATCACAGCCCGGACCACTACCGACACGGCTTGGACCTCGTCCGGCCCATCCTCATAACCATCACGGCTCGGACGCCTGCCCGGCCCATCGTCGTAAAGACAGCATTTTCGTTCCTCTACAAGCCTATTCCCCTGCTCGGCACTCAGCCGGCTTCTAGTGCCCGCCTCACTTTTTCACCAAGTGGTATTTTATACTATTTGCACGTGGTTTTGCCTCACGACCGGTTCGTGGAATGCTCTCTACCAACGTGTGGGCACTAGTAGGCTTAACACTGCCTGTACGCCCACTGGCTGTACGACATACAACGGATTTCAACACCATGCGGAAAAATTTAATTCTCTCACCAAATATCCGCCACACTCCCATAGGCACGCATGTCATAGCACTCCATTTTTCTTATCTCATATCAGCACTGGAAACTTCCGCACAGCAAGGTCGGGCTCACATTACTCACTACTTCGTTAGGCCTAACGGCGCCGCCATTACGTAACCACGCCCGACGCCGTTCTTCACGAATCCAAACAAACCGCTCTGCATCCTCGTCCTCCGTGTGGAAATCGACAAGCATCGTTCGTGCCCTTGCTTCGACGTAAAAAATCGTGTTTCCATCGTGTGTAAACACTTCGGTTTTCCCATACTAAAAATACGACTTGCCGTGGCCACAGCAAAAGAGACAGTGGAGATGGAACGATAGGAAGTAGAGTACCGGAAGTGACGTAGGGAGAGACGCGGAAAGTATTGATTTTTGCATAAATTAAGGGGAAATTTTATGCAAATGAGGGTTGGAAAGGGCCGACTTTGGCAAAGGGACATCCCAAACTAGTAACACAGCGAGGAGGCTTCTATGAAGGAGAATGGAAAAATAGTACGGATAGTGGATTTTTAACGATTTTGATCCATGCAACACGTCTGGCTTCTTTCCAGGAAGATCTATCTGCTCAACAAAGGACTTAACCATGCGCCATCAACTCTGTAATGTCTTGCATCGGCAACTGTCCTGCGATAGACAGCAAGATCATCTCAAGATTTATGCTTGCCTTTGAAAATGCTCGTCCTTAAACTCGGCAACTCTTCCCAAGAAGGAATCTTCTGCTCGTTCTCGAAAGCCTTTCTTCAGCTCGTATGAAACTCTTCATTGTGCTTCGCTACTACATCTCACCCCAAAAAAAATAGTTTTTCTTCTCGCATCTGCAGCAAGACAGAGTGAACTTGCCGCATTCTACGGGCAAGACAATCACTTACACTTCTCTAGGGGATGGTCGTATTGCCCTCCTTTTCCGGCCCACTTCAGAGCAAAGAATGTCAAGTCGGACACGGTTCCCAAACCAATTTCCATTAAAGCCTTGGTTTCGATTGTAGATCCTGAAGGAAATGACAATTTCTGGAAGGGAGACAGATTCCTCCGACAAAGCATCCTCTATCGGAAAGAACTGCCACCCCCCTTCCCCCCACTCCCGTTTCTACTGCCAGTGACCCCTTTTAAATTACGAAAAGAGATTTGAGAAGTCATTAAGTGCGCCTACTAGGTTTTAAAAACCGGTCATTTTTCTAAACAAACCTAATGTACCGTTTAAACATTCCCCCCCTCCAACAAAATAAAAAATAAAACCTAGGCAACCTACATTATTTAACTGAATAACCTGTATGTATTTACATTTCAAAAAATACACTAAAATTTTACCATAAATTACTAAAGAAAAAAATTTCAAGTGTTGAAAACGATCATTGTTGATATTTGGTAACATTTTTGGAAAAAAAAATGTGGAAACACCTTGTAACGGACATTGGCTCACCCTCGTACTTATTTGTGTACTGCTGTGTTGTGGTTGACTTTTGTTGGTGCCAAAAACGTTTGTGTGACTGCAAGGACTTTTAGGTTTTGCGCCAAAACCATGAGCGGACGTGTAGGACGCGGACGTGATTGGTAAAAACTTTGTAACCAAGAACTGGATTGGTTAACGAACTCAAGAGCTGATTGGTTGTCCGGTGGAGCTCTGGATCCGACAAGCGCATATAAAAGTCAAGGGCTTCTGAGCCCGGTGTTAAATTCTCGTTGATTCTTGTGTTGAGATTGTACAACATAATGTAATCCAAATCTTGTCAAGATTATTCCGCATTAAACAAGGTTTAACTACTTCAAGATTGGCTTCTACATTGAACACATCTTACAGTTGGTGGTAGCGGACGTACATCGAACTACGAAGCCTAGCAGTTTCACCGGAGATCGATCACGGAATTGCCGGAAGAGCAGACGTCAAGCCGGGAAAAAGTTGGTCAAAGACGGCAAGCGAAGGACTGCAACCGTGCGGAGATTCAACGGCAGGGACGAAGCTCAAACCAGAGTGGACAGCAATAAAGAAAACGTGGTCGGCGATCTCGGAAGAAAAAAAAACAATTTCCAGAAGTTACCAAGTCAAGCCGGGAAAGTTGTGTAACACGCTATTTACGAATAGCAAGGCGCACCTTGTGTGAACGCACATGGTGCACCTTGCAGTTACATGAGCTGCTTGGCATGCTGTCAACTTCCGTCTACACCGGAACTTGGCCGAACGCCAACAGCCGGGAACGAGGCTACTCTATTGTTCAAAACCAGTCAGAGCCGGCTCCAACCTGTTAGCGGTTACGCAACGTAATGCCTCGGGCGACTTCTATTGTTCTGGCCCACGCATAAATACGAGGGCAGGGACCATGGTAAGGGACTTAGTGTGGGGCAGACAACTCGAAAGGTTGTCTCCCTGGACTCAGCTCAGGATAAGACCAAGCTCCTAAACTTGAGTTTTATGCCTAATATGTGTTCTCAGTGCATAGTCCCCTAGCTATGCAGTAAGGAGTAAATTGGGTTTGAGATTATTCTTGGATTCAATCGTCTACTCCCTGAGTACGTCACATATTTTGGGGGCCTGCCGTGATTTGAACCTAAACCTTCGGGATAGGCAAGTTCATGTTTCCAAACCTTCGGGATGGAAAAAGCATGAAATAAAAATCCGAGCGGATCATAAAGGGGGATAGGCTCCCTATAGTGTGGTCCGCAACAGGCGGCAGTGGGCTCGCAAGGGTCCGGGGGCACGTAAAATTACTGATATAGTGCTGAGGAGATACTGAAGGGCCTCCGTGTCTATCGAAGGGCGAATGAACGTCCTACTGTGGTACCGTCTAGTCGGCGTTGTGTCGGGCTGCTGGCTTATAGACCCGTTCTGGTAAGTGGCACAACGTGGTACGTGGATGACCGTCCACACCTAAGGGGGTATCTTGAGGAACCAAGGGTTTACGGGTTCCTGGTACGAGATATTCACTGAACAAGCAAGACTGATGAAAACGGTCAAAGTTTGCACGAGGTCAGCGATAGGCCTATGCGGATCAGACCGTCGGTTGCTACCAGCCGCGAGGTTGGGTAGTGGTCGCTATCGACTGGGTCATCTGTCGGTTGACTGCTTGTGGGTGCTAACGCTCCTACAGGTAGTTGGCTTAATGTACAGTCAGACCTACATAAACACAAATGCAGTGTGCAAGTGTGAGCGTAGCTTTCCGTGATCGTAGCTCCTTGAAAAGAGGAATGCGGGAAGCGGAGAGGTGTAAGGTAAGGGAGGCACCCTGGAGCTTGCACTGCGTTGCGAGTTGGGTGGACATCCTGGACTTACATGGAACGATAACCAGCCTGGGTTGCGCCCTCTCGTGGGGAGACCGAAGGTTACGAGCGGAATTTTGCTGAATTTTTTCTCTTACCTTGTCGGGAGGAAAGATAACAAGCGAAATTTGGAAGTATTCTGGAAGCTGGTGGGCTCTGGAATACAATTTCCACCATTTGGGGACTGTCTGTAGGTTGTACCTACAGTAGTCAGAATCTTTTTCTCGGATCCGAAGCACATTGGATTTGCGAATAAAAATGCAACCCACTTCCGTTTTTCACAAAAATAGAAGTAAAACAGTCGTGAAGGACTTTGCAGTGAAAGTAAAAAGTAAAAGTAAAAACTCGTTGCAAGGAAATTTGGGACAAGGGGACGAATTAGGATCCGGCCTGTGACCGCATGCGCGGACAACCCTAAAGCGTCAATTTTCTAGGTCATTGAAATCTTCCGGTTTATGACAAAATGGTAACCCCGTTTTTTACGCAAGTAATTAACATTAAACTGGGAGGTAATTTGTAGACTCTTCGAGATTTACAATGAACCGCACTTTATTCTTTCCCGATGGTAAAGGACGGCTTGAATAAAGTCACCAATTTTCTGAAAAGAAAATAAAGATGTTCACAAAACACTGAGTAGTGAAACAAAATCGCTACACAGATATTTGTAAGAGTTGAAAAAGTGAAGGACGCACTTTTGAAACTACGAGCGAAAGTCAAATTGATCAGTGGTGAGCTAACTGAGTCCTCATTATTTTGAAAGCATTTTGGCTATTGCTTAAGAACTTAGGTTTGTGATACAAAACAGACGTAAGTTGAAGTGCAGTAAGTGTGGATATAAACCTTGGAAGGGGTCCAGACTGAAGACGCACTTCGCAGAGAAAAAAAAAGCGGGAACGCTAACATTTTTTTTCTCACCTGCGAAAATTACGGGTTGCGCTGCTCGTAATTCAGCAAAATATACCTCCTATTTCACGACCATTAGTAATGCAAAACTTGGACTTAGGTAATGCACGGAAAAGGACGAGGACTGAGAATGGTAGAAATACTACCTTAGTTCATGAAAATGGGGAAGGTTTTGACACTTCTTGGGCGGAAGACAGGTTTCAATTCGGAATGGATTTATTCAGATTCGAACGTGTCCCCGCTAAGACTGGCATGTCAAAATAGCAGGAAATTGAGCAAAGTTGGAGCTAAACTTCGCTTATTTCCATAGTTGGATAGTTTACTGTTTAACGAACTGGAGTAAATGAAAAGCTGACGATTTACGAAGATAGTCCATAAGGAATAAACTAATTTCGGCAAATTGGCGACTTGACTTGGACGCAATTTTTTTTTGTGTTCTGGAAAAGTGGTTTTTCTTTTCTTTTTATTTATTCCATGTGTTTCTGGAATCGGAAATGGTTGCCTGGAATACGGACGGGATGTACGGTGACAAGTTGTGAAGAAAAAAAAACCAAACCCCCCCTTGAAACCAGAGGCACTCCGGACGACCACAATTCCGGAATTTCTGCTGAATGTTTGAACATTACTGGTCCCAGCAGGTGAACAGAAAAGGGTGAAAAAGACCCTTAAATGTACACCACAGAAAGCAGTGGGAGGGGGCGCCAATTTTTTTCTCTCTCTCACTGACTATCTGGTTGCTAGACGTGCTTTGCACGAATTTGATGGTGGCTCCCATTTGCTCGTCCGCTCGAGAGGGCACAACCGATGGATGGGACCACCATGGAGTCGTCATCAAGAAAGTGGAAGGCATGTATGGGGTATCTGTGTGGAAGTCGACGAAGAAGGACTTTGTGCAGTTCGTGGACTTTTGGTGGAAATGTGCGTATTTCGTGGATGGATGCAGAATGGACTGCAAGTGTTGTGGACGCTAATATTGGAGTGAGTGGTGAAGTTGTGGACGCTCGTATTGGAGTGAGGTGGAAGTGTATTCTTCGGTGGAGTGTACTACAAAGGGGAGTGCATCGTAAATGCAGGCCGAAAATGGAGGTCAACGATTGACCATCCTAGGAAGCATGGGCAGGAGGTGCCAGCACGTTCCCAGGCGGGACCCTGGAGTGGAACGCTCGGACAAAAATTTCCGTCGAATTGGCGTTGTGGAGATGTGTGAAACAAGTGCGTTTATTCATGTACCGTTGCGAAGCAACATTGTAAATACTTCGTGCAGAAAGAGGTCATCCAGGATGGTGGAAGAGCTCTCTGGGGAAGGACTTTCGTCGGGAAGGTAGGTGTTGGAGAGCGTCCGGCTGGTTAATTAAAGACATCCTCTGCGAAGCGTCTCAACTAACTGGAAGGTGTCACCAGGTGGCAAACGGTGAAGGAAATCTTCGGGTGTTTTTGGAAACCGGATGGGGACCAATTTCTTTGGTATGATTGTTACGGAGGACAGTGTTAAGTTTGTGTGGCGTATGGTGACAAAGGACTGTTGTTACGGCGTTTGGAAACGAAGGACATTGTTATGTTTGGTGCGGCGGTTGTTATTGTTGCTTGTTAAGTTTGGGGTTGTTTACAAGCTTGTTGGAAGTGTGAATTTAGCTTATTGAGACTGGGCAAATTAGTTCCCAGGAGGATTTGAAACATGTTGTGATTTAAAAAAAAAAAAAAATTTTTTTTAGCTTAGAAGAGCTGAACTGACACATGGCTAAATTGGACCATGAGGGGTTACATTTTAGGGACTTTTTTTAAAGTGTGTTTGTTTGTTTTAAATAAATGTGCATTGAACTAACTTTATAAACCTTATTGCAGGCTTAGAGGGTACTGCAAGGTAGGTCTACCTTCCCCCAAGCAAGAACTTAGGGTGGGGGAGATGTAACACGCTATTTACGAATAGCAGGGCGCACCTTGTGTGAACGCACATGGTGCACCTTGCAGTTACATGAGCTGCTTGGCATCCTGTCAACTTCCGTCTACACCGGAACTTGGCCGAACGCCAACAGCCGGGAACGAGGCCACTCTATTGTTCAAAACCAGTCAGAGCCGGCTCCAACCTGTTAGCGGTTACGCAATGTAATGCCTCAGGCGACTTCTATTGTTCTGGCCCACGCATAAATACGAGGGCAGGGACCATGGGAAGGGACTTGGTGTGGGGCAGACAACTCGAAAGGTTGTCTCCCTGGACTCAGCTCAGGATAAGACCAAGCTCCTAAACTTGTGTTTTATGCCTAATATGTGTTCTCAGTGCATAATCCCCTAGCTATGCAGTAAGGAGTAAATTGGGTTTGAGATTATTCTTGGATTCAATCGTCTACTCCCTGAGTACGTCACAGTTGGTCGACGACGGCGAGCGAGGAACTGCAAACCGAGCGGCGATTGAACGGCTGTGACGAAGCTCAAGAAGGCGGCAACAAAGCAACGTGGTCGGCGAAAATAATTGCATCCCACGTCGATCAGGTTGGAAGATCGGCTGAAATTGTGGACTAACATCACGCAAAAACATCTCCAGAATCCAGATTGGAGGTTTTTGCAAGAAAATCACCGAAGTGGCAGAGTGGAAACTCGAAAAACTTCAGGTACACTGGAAGACAACAACGACGAACACGCTTCAGACGGAACCGGAAGTGCGTACCGGAAGCGGAAGTGCCTAGGAGAAGAACTCGATAAGCAACAACTGCGAGTCCAGGAGGGCAGGTTGAGTGTAATATTGCGGCGAATTTATTTTTTATTAACGTTAAACTTGCGGACTTGTTTTGAAAATGTTTGAAAACGGGGAATTAGAACCATTAAAGCTTTTGGCTGAAGAGTATCAGTTAAATGTGAAGACTAGAAGAGCAATTATTAAAGTTTTGCAGGCTAAATTGCAGATGGATCTTTAGACGAAAATGATATTGATAGCGATTTCCTTGATTTCCAAGCCGAAGTAAATCGGCAGAAAGAGCCGATTGCTCGAGATAAGGAAGTTAATGCTGTTAGTGTTAACAAAGAAAGATTAAAGCTAGAGCATGAACGGAAAATGCAGAAAATTCAAAAATAGCTTGAATTAAAAATACTTCTAGAAAAAGAGAAATTGCAAAGAGAAATTGAGTTGGAAAATAAGAGACTAGAATTTGAAAGGGAGAAATTAGCAGCTGAGGAGAGAATTAAATTAGCTGAAGCTAGTGCAGCTAGGACTCCCAGTGAAAATCCTAGAAATCCCAGTAATCAGTGGCGTAACTAGTGGGGGGGGGGGGGGGGGAAGGGGCGATTTGCCCCCTCTGTAAGATTTGCCCCCTCTGCTTGGCACACCAAATTAGATTCTGCGGTTATTGCCGAGGGCAATCTGTCTGCCCTTTTTAGGCACTATCGAAAGATGACTGATACTACACGTTCTATTCCCCCACTTTTGGTCGGCGGTTCTTACGTTACCAATAATTTTGACAGGGCTGTTGCCCTCAACTCCATCTTCATTTCGAATGGGATGTGTGATAACGGGATAATTCCACCACTTACACCTTCTGAGTTAGATCCCGGTAACACATGTAGGACATTAATAATTGACCCCATCGACATCATGCAGTCGATTCATCACCTTAAACCCAGTCATGCCGTAGGTCCAGATGGTATCTCGGCGTACTTTCTTAAACAGATTGCTTGGGAAATTTTGCCTGCACTAGTGTACCTATTTAATTTTTCTTTTGAGTGTGGAGAAATCCCTGTGGTCTGGAGACAGGCCATTGTTGTACCAATTTTTAAGAAGGGCAATGCATCCCTGCCTAATAACTATCGCCCCATTGCCCTGACTTCTGTTATTTGTAAGGTAATGGAGTCAATTGTACGTAAGACTATGCTGGATCATTGTGTAAAACACCAATTATTAGACGTTGCCCAGTTCGGCTTCCTCCCAAATCGTTCAACCACACTACAATTGTTGGTAGCTCTGGACCGCTGGACTGCGGCTGCGGATTTGGGCATAGGTTTTGATGTGGTTTATTTTGATTTTCAGCGTGCCTTCGACTCGGTGGTTCATACAAAGCTTGTGGCCAAACTCAAACAATTCGGTTTTGATGGACAACTGCTGAACTGGCTTTGTGCCTTTTTACGGGAACGTCAGCAACAAGTCCGAATTGAAGATTCACGCTCTACTCTTTTACCTATTTTAAGTGGGGTCCCACAGGCTCCGTCCTGGGGCCTCTACTTTTTGTCATTTTTATTAATGATCTTCTACCATCAACTGGGTCTGGTGATGATTTAAACCTCAAGTTTGCGGATGATGTTAAAACGGGTCTGGAAGTACTTGATTTGGCTGACCATCACAGGCTAAATAACACCGTAGCTGAGGTCACTGCTTGGTCCACACGGTGGCAGTTGCCTCTCTCGAGCGAGAAGTGCTTCTCTTTTTGCTTAGGGAGCTCTCCCCAACTATCTCCATATACTTTGAACGGTCTACAGTTAGAATGTAAGAATGAGATCAGGGACTTGGGCGTCTGGTTTACGTCCGACCTCAAGTCTTCAACCCATTGCAGGAAAATCGCGGCCCAGGCCTTCCGTCGCCTCTACATTGTAAATCGGTGTTTTTCCCGTGCCAATTCTGAAACTCGTGTCTGGGCGTTTAAAGTGTACGTGCGACCAATCCTGGAGTATGCCAGCCCAGTCTGGTCTCCATACTTACTCCAGGACATTGACCTACTCGAGTCCGTTCAGCGCCACTTGACTAGGTCACTAACTGGTCTCAGACATCTCCCTGCTGGGGATAGATTACAACGCTCAGGCCTGGAGCCGCTGGAATTACGACGTCTCTACGCAGACCTCTCGCTGACTTTTAAAATTGTGCACAACATGTTCCCACTTGATTTTTCCTTTTTCGACTTTGTGGGTAGTTCTACGACACGAGGACACTCATTGAAACTTAGGCGGGCTAGGTCACGACTTGACTGTCGCTTGAATTTCTTTGCACTTCGCGTTATACCTCCATGGAACGCTTTGTCTGAGGACATTGTACACTCCCACACTCTTTCGGCCTTTCGTCGTGCCCTACATGACCGCGATCTCTCTGTATTTCTTAAGCGAACTTACTAATGTTTTTTTTTTAACCGTATTTAGGGGCGGTGTAAGTGGGCAACCCTTCCGTTTCCTGGTCGCCATTTTTTGGTTGGGGACCAAATTCAATTTATTATTATTTTGAGGCTCATTCAGCAAATTGGTCAAGTCACTTTTTGCATAGCTGAAAAAAACCTTGACTATCCTGAGGACGCATTGTATTTATAAAAAATAAGTATTTAGTATGAAAAACTGAATAATTTAAATTACAAATTTTTTACTTGCGTATAAATGCAGTCAGCAAAACTGATTTTATAAAAATGTTTCTAACGGCAGTTTACAAGGCTGGAAAATAGCAAAAATGTGTCAGCTTCCGGGCCCCCGGACCCTGCTGGGGGAGCTCACAGCGTTCCCCCTGAGCCCCTAGCTTGTATAGGTTTCTCCCTCCATACCATTCGCCTAAATGGTTAGTGTTGTCCCCTCAGTACAAAACCCTAGTTACGCCACTGCCAGTAATATTATTAGTGCAGAGTCTAGAGACAAAATGGATATGACACGTAACATGCAACCATTTAAAGAAAATAGTGATGATATTTCGCTCTTTTTAACAACTTTCTCCCGAATTTCCAGAAAATACTTGGTCATTGAGGTTGTTGTCTTTACTAAGTGGCACAGCTAGAGAAGTTGTAACTAGGCTACCTAATGTAGACTTTAATGATTTTAACAAGGTGAAGTAGCAACTCTTACAAAGGTTTCAGCTTACATCCGAGTCTCTTCATACCAAATTTCGAAAAGCAAGTAAATCTCATAAGCAATCTTATAGTGATTTTGCATACATGATCCAAACATATTACTCAGAGTGGATTACAACAGCAAAGTGTGGCACGGATTTCAATAAGTTGGTTCAGCTTATGCTAATTGAACAGTTTTTGTGCTAATTGAACAGAAAAAGTACCAAATGAGTTAAAACTGTGGTTAGTGGATAAATGGGATTTAGAAAACCTAGTGCAGGTTGCTACTTTAGCTGACAAATGGATGGCTAGGCGTCAGAGTGGTACCCAAAATAACCATAGTAGTGAAGGGAATACAGTGCAGAATAGTGACCAAAATTCCAAGGGAAATGGGAATAGGCTTTACTACAGGAAATTTAACTATTACAAGGGCAATAATGGTAATAGTGGTAACAGTAACACAAATCCAGGGTCAAACAATGGAACAGTGGGCCATGGGCAGGCAAATAATGTTAACAGTGGTAATGGGAATGTGGAAAGGAATGGGAATGGACAGCAGAATGCTAAAAATGAAAATGTTTCAAGTAATGGGCAAAGTGCAAATTATGGGCATGGAGGTCAACACGGTTTTAGAAATACAAATGGTAATTCTAAGCAGTTTGAGGCTAAACGATCGTGTTTTGAGTAAATTTATGCATGACCCGTGGTAAAAAGCCTAATTTTACCTGGGGCGAGGTCAAAATTGGTTTCTATTGCCTAAGGAAAATATACAATACCTGTAAATTTAATTGCATTCAGTTCCTGAGTGCTTGCTACCCTGGAGGAATCAAAACTCTCTAGATAAGCCCAGCTCAGATACCCACCTGGGCATGCGCGGGTCCGGCGCGCGCAGGCCCTCCATAAATAGTGCTACGGCGTCAGCCATGATGGTGACTCGAGAGGGGAGGTTGGGTGGGTATTTACAGGTAGTGTATATTTTCTTTAGGCAATAGAAACCAATTTTGACCTCCCCCAGGTAAAATTGGGCTTTTTAATTGCCGGTTGGAAAATATCCACTACCTGTAAATTTAATTGCATTTACAGCAGACCTCGTCAATATAGGTGGCGGGCACCATCATGACGGACCCCCAAGGGTGTGAGCTGGGTCCCCAGTGACAGAGTTGAGGTTGATTGGTTGCAGACGCAACATTCTCTGGTCATGGCCGACTTTCTGCGCAAGGCAGTCGGAGTGGGGAGGGAACTTTCAATAGCCAAAGCGAGTTGGTGAGGAAGTTCAGGCGAGTTTTCCAGATTCCACGACTTGATTGGTTTTCGGTTGATGGTTTAACGATTTGGCAGAATTGCAGTAGAAGTTCAACAGGATGTCAATGATTGTGGCCGTTAGGTTCTTGAAGTATATATCACATTGGTGTTGAGGTTTATTGTTGAGAATTCGAGCTTCAGAGAGGGGAAGAAGCGGCAGACCATTGTGAATTCAGAATGAATTGATATAGATGCTCAGAAGCGAGAGAGGGTGTTCAAGGAACAGTGCACCAGCTGTGGATGGGTGCTTTGATTAGGAGCAGTCAAGCAGGTTGAAGGGACTGTTAAGTTTCCGATGATGGATGAAGCGTGAGAAGGGCTTGAGCGATTGTATGATGCGTGAAATGTTGCAGAGTTGGCGAAGGGTCCCTGAAATGTTGTTCCCCAGAGTCATTGAGATTGGAGCAGCAAGATCGGGAAGTGAACGTTAGTATGTAGGAGGACCAAAGGAAATCTTTGAAGGGCAGCATGTGAAGGGGGCGAATGCCGAGCACACTGTCATGAGTGTGAAGTTGTGAAGATAAGGATCAAGGCCGAGTTGAATGCAGAGTTGAGAATGTCGTTGAGGTCCAGTTTGACTCGGTGGAAGTGCGATACTGCCAGACTATTGGGTGTGAGACCGTTAGTGCCAATGAGTGATGCGAATTGATGATGAACCGCTGGTTGTGGTTCGGAAAATTTGGGTAGTAAGTTGGCGAGGGCATCCAAGCAGATTTAGTGTTGGTTAAGGAGCCGTGTGGTGTGACAAGGTGATGCGTCATGATTGACAGATTGAAGAGTCAAACAAAAATATTGGATAAGTCGAATTCCCAAAGATTTGGAATGAACGAGACTTAACTAGAGGAATGTGAAGCGTAAGGCCGACTGATTAAAAACATTAGCCAGCCAGAATTTCACCAAGAGATCTGGTCGTGGAAGGTGAGCAAGAAACAAGAGTCCACGGTAGTGCTAAGGAGTTTAGCTTTTGTCGTCCATGATCAAGTTGGGTTTAAGTGACGGGCGAGTCGTGAAGAAAATTCAGCTTCATCATGATGCAGCAGGCGGTTGGTGAGAGATTTTTCCATGAGATTGAAAGAGTCATGAGACCATGGCGGTCACAGTGGTGTGGTGTGATGGACTGGGGCACCGTGAAAGACCATCATGATTCGATTGGTGACGGTTGGCTTTAGTGACAATGCGTGCATGTTGACGGAATATGAACGTGTTGGTGAATGAGAGTGGAGTTCGGGGCGAACGTCTGCGACGGGAGCTTGTGGGATGGACACGTTGCGATGTTGTGGGTTTTCATTCCAAGACATGTGAGTAAACATACATTTGGAAAGGGGTTATATTGACCTCCCCCCTGCGATTTGAGGAGACCTTCCCTACAAGAAACCAAGCCGAGGTGGAGTGAGGGAGGTGAGATGGAATGAAGTACGGGGCAATCATGTGAAGTCTAGCGCAGTGGTTCCAAGGAACGAGGCAGAAGCAAGGTGAGAGTTCAGGGTTGGCGTTGGATCGATTTTTTGTATGGAGTCCATAAGTTTCGAAGGCGGTGCCAGGTGGTTGTTGTCCCGGTGAAGGTGTTGATTGATCGAGGAGGCCGAATAGCGGCGAGAGGGATGGATGTCAGCAGCACTTGGTTACTCCAGGCGGACGCACATCCGAGTCCGGACGGCAAGGGCTTGCAGATGACGATCGGGCCGGTGTACCATGAGCAGTAGGCGAACCACGAACGGGCCTGCGGGTAGTAATGGACTTGAAGGCCAGCCAGGTTAACGGACGACGAACGGCTTGTGAATGGTGAAAAGGTGCACGAACGCAATAAGCTTGAGCGGTAGCAGGCTAGCGAACGATGAACGTAACTACAAACGAAGATGGGGGTGGGCCAGAGTGGTGAATAGCTGACGGATGCTGAACAGGTGCAGGCCAAGGATGCAAGTGTGAACTATGAACGGAAGCCTGGACGAAGAAGGGCAGAATGGTGAACAGGGTGCCACAGAGTGCAAGGAGAAGACGAACGTCAGGTTGGCTGCTTATGGGGAATGAGGCTTGTTGAAGATGAAAATCGGCAAGCGAAAGCCGGTGTATGGTGACAAGTGGCTGGACTGGCTAACAATGAGTGATGCCGTGGACTTCAACGAACACAAACGAAGAATGCGAACGACGAAAGATGCGACGAGCTTCAAGATGTCAATGACGACCGTGAACGACGAACAACATGTTGATTCCTTCAGGGATCAAGAACGACGAGCGGGAACGCCGAACAGAGCAATGAGTTTCAAAGATCGATGGAGAATGGCAGACAACAGGAGCGAATGGCCGTGACGGCAAGGCAAGAACGGTGGCCGGGCCAACGACGGGAGAGGCGTCTCAGCAGAAAATCTTCAGGTTGGTCTGTAACGGCGAGTGGGTGCTTGTCGACGAGTGGGCTGCGAGCGACGAAGGGGCTGGACGGCTTGAAAGACAGTCAGGCCCAAGCGGAGATTCTTGAGGTAAGTTTGCGAGTGGTGAATCAATAAGAGGAACAGTCACAAATCCGGTGAACGCATCACTTGACCGTTGAGAATGGGACGTCTGGAATGATGAGAATCTTCGTTAGGTCCGGACGTCTAAAAACGTGACAATCGTGATGGACCGGAAGGCCGAGAAGGGAGAAGTCTTCCAGGAGAGGACAGCATGGGCGGAATCCATTATGAGGCGAATGGTACAGCCAACAGTGGCCCCGATGTGTAAGTGGTGAGTGGTTGACAATCGGGTGAACGAGCAAGCAAATGAACACAGAATGGAAGTCTGTAACTTGTGGAAGACAACATTTTGTGGAGGTTTTCTTACCAGAGGGGATGACCTGCAAAAGAAGAACGAATGCACCTTAACCTTGTAGGGTGAGTGGCGAACGAGCAACGGGCGTGTAGCGTCCGAACGGGTGACAGTTTCCCGGTGACAATGTTGAAATAGCGACGGCATGAATGGCGGCGGCAACGTTGGGCCAACGGAGGTGTTCCGGCTTGATGAAACAGAATGGGGGCAACAGAGCAAGCGAACGACGGCTGCGAGAAGTGATCATGAAAGCAGCAGCATGGATAGAGGGGGAAACGGTGCCACAAACAGCGGACAACATCTTCTTAAGTAGGAGAATCCCTTGTTGATAGAAGACCACAACGAACGAACGAACGAACCGATGACTTCTTCATGTAGCGACGATTTTTGCGAACGGGAACGACAAACGGAAGACCTCTTCATGAAGTGGCGGGTCTGGCGAACGAGAACGACGAACGGGAATAACAAACGACAGACTTTTCCATGTAGGGGCAGGTCTTGCGGCAGTCACAACGGGACAAGATGCACGAGGGGTGAGTGATGGGAATCAGTTTCCGAGTGGCCGGAAGAATAACGATGCAAGGAGCTTGGAAGAATGGAGAACGGCAGTGGCAAACGAGAACGAGCGGCAGGATCCTTATGTTGCAGGTGATCGTCGAATGATGAACGACGAACGAGAACGAACGGGATTCTTCCTTGTGTAGCAGGTGAACAGCGAACGACGAACGGTGAATGCTTCACTTGCTTAGTAGTCTTCATGTAGTGGTGGCGGGGCTGCGAACGGAAACGGCGAATGACGAACGGACAACGCCAGGGCAGTTATGTTGACGCGGCGGCCGCTTGAGCTGGCGTTGAGCTTCAAGACCGACGAACGGCGAACGAAGAGCTTTAAGGCCGACAGACGTGAGCGAGAAAACGCACGGTGCGATGAGCTGCAAGGACCGCTGAACGGCGACAGGAGCGGCGGGCGGTGCGATGAGCTTCAAAAACCGGAAAACGGGAACGACGAACGGTGTGATGAGCTTCAACGATCAGCGAACAGTGAACGACGAACGACAACCAAGATGGCGGGCAACAGAGCGAAGCGACCGTGACGGTTGCGTGGAGGAAAAGAGATGGCTGGCTAACGCCGTAGCACAATTTATGGAGGGCTGCGTGCGCCGGACCCGCGCATGCGCAGGTGGGTGTCTGAGCTGGGCATATCTAGAGAGTTTTGATTCCTCCAGGGTAGCGAACACTCAAGAACTGAAAAATTTATAGTTAGTGGATATTTTCCAACCGGCAATTAGAAATACATTTTCTGAACTGGACCATAACATAATAGCAGGTTATGATTTAGAAGGTAAACAGTAGGGATCGACCGGATACCATTTTGCCGGATCCGGGTCGGTTCCGGATAATTTGATGTCAGGGCCGGGTCGGTTCCGGATCTAGGTGCCGTATCCGGACCGGTACCGGATACCGGTTAATTCACACACAAAAACGAAATAAAGCCGTTTTATTTCCCCCCCCCCCCCTTATAAGTTGCAGCTATGCTGTTAATTTTCGCTTTGTTTCACATTATTTTCTTACATTAAACACGTAGAAGTCTTACGCGATTATGAGTACCAGTATAGTATAATTGCATGTAGGCTACAGAACTGTTTTTGCAATGTTGCTAACTTCTGCAAATTTTTTTGAAACAAACAAAGCACTCATTAGGTTAAACAGTCAGAAAACATTTTTCTAGTTGAAGGATTTCTCATTGCCTACTGCTTCATTTCGGAAAATAATTAGCAAAATTTTGCAATATTTGAGAGACCAGTATGTAGTCCACACTTATTTTAGATTAAAATTATTGAATTTGGGTTGCATTAAAACAAAATCACAACAGGTCTTTTATTTACAGCTTTAAACTGCTTTCCGTTTTGTATTGCGCACAGTATAACAAAGACCGAAAGCAAAAAAAAAAAGGAACGAAACGAACATAAAAAAAGCTGTATTTTTTTTTTCATTTTATGAACAAAACTGTCTCGACTTTTGCAACATGCAAGTCATCTTTGGTTTATCATGCTATTATTTCTTGCTAGTTTTTGATGACGTCATTAAACCGTCTTTTCGAATTTAACCCCTTGGCGTCCAAACCGTGATTTATCGCCACTTCAAAACCGCTTCTAAAACTCCCGACGCACGCCCCGATTCAAAGCCCCGTTTGCAAAGAAAAACCGCCATTGCATACAACGGAGGTGTAATTCCGACTGAATTAGGTACTTTGGCACGCCTATTTTGGATTCATTTAATTTAATATCCTCTTTTAAATACCTTAATTGACGTTTTTTGTAGGCTGTGTCGTCAAAATTGACGTGAAATTGCTTTTGTTTGCTAAAACTAGACCTTGGTTCAAGCTGTCGTAACGCAACAAACAGCCGCCATCTTGGTCGCGTTGGAAAGCTGGGATTCCCCGATTGACACGTGTATAGCACGTGATCACTATCGCGACGGGGGCCAGTCGCAAGTGACGTCACGCGAAGCGAGTCAAGGTCACAGCCATTGATGCTAGCACGTCCGCGTCTATTTACGGACAGCCGGCAGAGAGTGGGAGCGCGATGGCAGGGATTGGCGGCCGTAAACTATCACCGATAGCGAATATAAATTAGGAATAAAACAACTCTAAACTACTTCTACGGTATTCAAAACTTTAAAAAAAAGATTTCGGAAGCCGTAAACAACGCTGTAATGGAAGAATAACCAGAGGACCATCATTTCAAGGTATCCCATGTACTGCAACGGACGATGAATATTTTCGTACGCGCATTTATGTAGTCGAACTTCAACTTTTTTTTTTTAGTTATGAAAACCTAATACGATTATCCCAAGTATATTTTTGTGCACTAATTTACACTGTAATTATTACATCTGCAATTTTTTATACACGTAGATCGCTCAGTTATTTTACGTCGATTTATTTTAGCGAGACATGCAACATGTTTACGGCGACATGTTTTGGTTGTGTTGCATCCGGTATCCGGCTCAATATAATGGCCGGATCCGGATCTTGCCGGATACCGCATTATCCGGCGCCGGATCCGGATATATCCGGACTAGGTCGATCCCTAGTAAACAGTTTTGCGAGACACTGGTGCGACACTAAATGTTTTTGCTAGCAAACAGGTAGATCCAGCAAATCTAACAGGGGAATTCATTCAGTTGAGTACAGTATTTCCCACTCCAGCAGAATTACCAGTAGCAGTTATGGAGATAGGATCCCACAACCAGCAGTTAGGGCAGCAGTTTCACCCTATTTTCCAGGAAATTTTGATTGTATTTTAACTGACAAAACAATTCATGGCATTCAGAACAAGAATGATGAAGAGCAGTTAGAATTGTGTAATGTTATTACTAGGGCACAGGCCAAACAACTTCATGAAGCTAGGCTAAGGGAAGAGGGTAAATTGGAAGATACAAAACGTGACGGGCTTGAAAATGTGGCGACGCAGAAAAGCAGCAGTAGGCTAGCAGATTCTTCTGAAGTTAAGGTTAAAGTAAAATCTGTAGGTAAGGATCCAGATTTAACTAAGCCAGGGGCCAAAGCAAAAGTAAATGTAGATGGTGCAGCTAGGATTACCAGTGTGCTATCACCCTTGACTGCAGATAATACCAGTTTAGTTAGGACATCCACAGTGGAGTTAATTGAAGCTCAGAAAAATGATGAGAGCGCAGAAGGATGTTGGAAGGCAGTTCTGGGGAGTAAAAAGACTTCAACAGAATTTTTTATAAGGAAGGAAATATTGTACAGACAGTGGGAACAGTGCACTACG
>JAHWFP010153018.1:17550-27628 GCA_023313725.1 Lithobius niger | reverse complement strand
CCCCCCCCCAATTTTGTTCCACTATAGAACAAATAAATCCTACAAAAATTTAGACAAGATTGGACAACACCAAGAGGTCGCTCAAGCTTATTACAATTTTTATTACTTTACAATATACGCTGCGCTGCCCAAAGCACAGTGCAACGCTACCACTGCATACGATGGCAGGTGAATTTGTGACACTATGAATAATGAATATTAAAATAACACTGCTAGTAGCTGCTACCAATACTAAAAAGGTAAATTCTCCTTCTCCATGTAATTCTTACATTTCAGAAATTGATGTTGGTGGTCAGTAACTACTTGTAGCAGAAATTGTTTTTCATGCTCATCTTTAGTAATCAAAGCGTTAAACTCTGTAATTAATGACACTCCCCGCTCAGTATTGTCACAGACTATTTAAGACGTAGAATTATGTCTAGGCCTTGCTTGTAATTCTCTCTGGCATTCAATGACTCTAGGTCAGCCTGCAAAATGGCTGATGGTATGTTTAAATGATTGGAATTTCAATGTTTTCTGTCACAAAATCAGCTACAGTGAAAGTTGAAATATCTTTTCACTAAGTAGAATCTAGTTGCTCCGCCATACTTGCATGACAGCTTTCTGCAATGGCCTGTACCATTTTTTGCCTGGAATTGAGTGAGACAAGGGAATCAAACAAAGCAAGTCCTGACAATTCTTCACTCGGGTACTAGAGATGTACCAAAGATTTGGAAAATGCAGCTTTCGACAAAATGCAGCTTTTAGCCTCAAAGTTTTAGAGGACGCCTAGTCACAGGATCAGACACCTAGATCATTCACAGGAGCAGACACTGCATGGGGAGTGGTAATTTAAGGTAAACGTACAACGTTATTACAAACACTCAAACATTGCATAAACCCTTCCTTTCTGAGACAGTAAGTTTGAACTGTGTTTGCAGCATGAAAATCTTCAGGCTGTTCAGCACTTTCGCCATCCATCGAGCAAGACATGCCCCATTCACGTTTCCTGTGTTTCTTAAGGTTGTGTTAAAGCACATGGCATTGACACGGCTGGCGATGCTCTGGTCATCCAGTAGCTTTACGACAGCAGATGCTTGCACTTCTCCTGTACCTGATAAAATTTAGATACACCCAGGGCAGGAAAGCGATCAATTAGCTACTTTCCCATCAAGTCTGGAGGTAGTTTTCCATCCCAGTGGACAACGAGTGAGACTTCAGAAGTATATTCTGACTTCAACCTTGAAGCAATTTCTTTTCGAATATGCCTCCGCGATCTGTAAATGATAGAAGGCCTTATGTTCAATTCATCAATGTTATGACCCAAACTCTTTGCCACAGCTGCTAGGTCACTCTTTTTAGTTCCATCTAAGGAGACATCAGTTCTGTCCAAGAAGTCAACAGTTCTTACTGGCTTCATACTGCTTTATACAAGTTGAGGTTTGCACAAATGCTTCAACAACTATGGTTTCGCCATAACTTGCCGAGTTTACTCACTCGACTCTAGAATACAACCGATGCCATGTTGTAGCTCCTGTTTAGCATTCGGCTTGCTGCTTTCTTTCCAACAATTTCCAGCCATGATTCCTTGCCAGCAAGAATGATATCTACTTCGCCCATTGTTCCCGTGGAGAATGTAAACACACAGAATTTTCCTGTTTGATGGTAATTTATGGCCAGTCATACCATATACTGTTTTGCGTCTCGTTTTCACACTAGCTGCCAGGTGCTGGTGCTGAGGAAGTAGGGCAACCATTACAAAAAAGAAATTGCAAAATTAGCATTTAGCAGACTGAAGATTAATGAAGAATGTATGTATTTTAATGCTGTCAATATGAACAACTTCCAACGCTCGTGAGCTACCCCTAAATATTGTTCTACAGCTGAAATTTTTTCTAGAATTGTTTCACGTATAGAGGAACAGAATTACAGGGTGGGACACTCAAATATCTGTACTTCGATTTTTTGAAGCACCCTGATGTGTAGTAGAAAGATCCCCCTTAGTGTGGACCTGTCCAGTCTTGGGAGAAATCACTCATCATTAAGAATAACTGGGCTAATACTAACTCCCAATATCCAGAAAGATTCTATCACAAGTATTTCGTCACCTCAATGTTATAAAAATTGAAGACATAGTTTTGACACAAGGAAACTGAGTATTCCGAGTTCTACAGCTCACCTGGCAACAACTGCAGAACATAAACTAGGCTATTTTTGTACTAGACCATTGAAAGTAATTTAACAAAAGGTTGGTTTAAAATGAAAATTTTACCAGGGTAAGGTACTCAGCAGTAGAATTGCAGTTCACCGAGTAGAGAACGACGAAGGCTGTGTTACGAATGGGATCCCTTCTCACTAATCGGCGCTTTGTAACCTACGCCATACTGCTTATTTGTTCCAGTACTAATGCAAAAAAATTGCGTCACTTCCGTTCCTACTTGACTCGCACTCCATTTTCACCAAAACAGATTCCGAGCAGGCAGGCAAGCGGAAAGTAAAAGAAACAGACTTTGTGCTGAGAACTAATTTACTGCAGGTTAAGTAAGTACCTTACCCTGGTAGCATTTCCATTTCCCTTCATGAACCCCTCCTCATCTGTTACAAATGGGATAGATTTACAACTGTGTTGAACACCACGGAATCGTACCTCGACCTAGGAGGGCCGATGGTGGGGTGTCTGACCCAGGCCCATCACATGGCCCTGACGACCCAAGGGCCCCAAAAATCCAACGTCGCTGAGTCCGTGCATGGGTTCCAGAGAAGATCCACCATTCCTGGCAACGAATACGGGCCCACACTTGCCAGCTCTCGCAGAAACACGAATCAATTGGCTTCCTTCAGTCCGGTGTCACAATCACTACCCATTGCACACCCTCACGTCAATCTTGTGGAGACACCTCCCAGCCAACGGACACCGCGGAAATATGAAGGCAAACAAACCTGACCACGGGATGCTGAATGCATCCATCATCTCAGCACCCACACACCTACCCCACGCAGCACACCGCTGCAGCTAAGCCGTCGCCGTTGAGGCAAATAAGTCCATCTCCGCGGTACCAAACCGGACACATAACGATCAGAACACCTCTGAGCACAATTTAAAATCATACCTGTCCACAAAACGAAAGGAGAGCCGATCCACCTCAGAATTACACACTCCTGGAAGGAAGACCACTTCCACAAAATAGCCCAGACGTATCTATCATGCCCATAACTCTCGTACAACCATAGTTAAGCCTGGAGACCTTGTACCACCTTGCTTGTTGACATATGTCACTGCCACAACACTGTCCTAAAGGACCCGAAAGGCCAACTACTACTTGACATTTATACGCAGCACAGCACCCTGTGGCAACCATTGCCCTGTGCTACGCGTCCATCAAGGGAAGCACCCCAACCAATGTCAATCGCATCGTTAGACAAAGCCACGGACGCCTCCAGAACCAGCCACGACTTGCTGACCGACTCCCTTTGCAACTCTGTGGTCCACCAACGCAGATCACAATGTGAGCTTGTCGACAGCCGACCTGTCACGAGTCCGGGTCATGACCACAATAAGTAGTTCCCTTGTAAAAATTGTGACATACAATTGTGCACCCACCACTGTGCACACTAAACTCTGCCAAACCCACTAGGCGTTGCAATGTCTAACCGTGACGTCAGTCTGAGCACACACTTTGCGAACCATCTACAACGTGCCCCGTTGCGTATGTACTGGCAGGATCACATATCCCGTTGCCAAATCAATAAAAATGCCAAGGAAAAGCAACCTGCATTTCAGTATTAGCACATTCTGCTCTAAATTCGGGAAAAAACCCAACATTTGTTACAAGTTCAATTCCACTTTCGAGTGGACTGGCACTAATCCTGAAATCTTCCAGGTACGTGAACACAAGTACCCCACGTAAGCACAGAAAACGTCGCACCACATCAATAGACACCATAAAAATAAACGGGGCACATGCCAATCCGAATTGCATGATCTTGAAATGGAACAATGACCTCTGCCAAGAAAACATGAAAAGCTTGCATGCCCTGGTAGCAATTGGCACCGCATAATATGCGTGCGACAAATCTATCTTAGCGACCCACTAACCTCAAAGTGTTCAGCACCATGCCCACATGCGATATTCATTTACACGCCTTAGGTTCAGGATTATGCGGAAGGAACCATCCAGTTTTGAGACCGTACAAATTGGCAACACGAAACCAACTGAGCCAATCGTGCACAAAGACACCCTGTAGCACCATCTCTTGTAATTTTGAGTGCCACCAAGAAGAAAGTCAAGTATCAATACCTGGGTAAGTGGTACTTTTGCTCAGTGGCCGTTGACTATAGGCTCCTTTGGTTGGGAGGACCTGGCCCTGATCAATCACATCGGTAGTCGAGTTTCCAGGGCCACTGGTGAAAAGAGGTCGACCGCTTTCTTGGTGTGGTTGTTCAGCGGGGAATGGCCGCTTTAATTCTAAACACCATTCCTATCTTGTCTCCCTCAACAAATACAGCAGTCACCTCAATCATCCAACACCGAGGGTGGGGTCGCCCACACTTTACACAATGACGGTGCACACCATAAGCCTAAATCCACACCTCGAAGCATGGCCAAAACCCGGGACAACACCCTAATGCCCTCCCGGCTGACCAAACCAGCCGACCGCCATTCATCCGTTTTCATCGCAATGCCTCCAACCATAACCAGCCTGGTTCAATCCAACACAACACTGGCCACCACGTACGTTCACAACCACTCGTCACCAACATCGTGCCCCAGCACACTCAAACCTTACAAATTTCTCCAAATCAAATACTTCCAGTATGGAAATCACCGAACCGCTTCCCGGTTCTCTCCAACCAAGACAACCTGCGTCATACCCAAGCCACACATGGTAGTCCAAATCTTTTCCGTCAATAGAACAGTGCCTAAGTAGCAACCATCTTGTCCACCTCGGCCCACGGCCTCGCCTCTACCCAGGCTCCAACCAACGTTCTTCTCCACCGGAAAATGTGCCACAACCACATGACAAACGTAGCCACACTACCACAATTTCAAAAGTCTACACGCTTAAAAAAAAGGTTATGTCGTCTCCATGAAAAAAATAGGCAGTGGCTGTCGCAGGGTTTGGATCCAGGACCTTCCATCACCTATCTAGGCGAGCTCCTCGATGACGGTGCTTTCAGATAGCTGTTGCTTTTCGCTTGTGTTGCAGTATTTGCAAGCCTCACATGTGTCTCTGCGGAGTGGCAGTCGACTGTTCTGGCACCCACGGTTTGAGCTACGAGAAAAGTGCACGTCACTGTCAATGACCTCATCAGGCGGGCCCTCGTGTCTGCTGGGATTCCGGCACAGTTGAAACCTGTTCGTCACGACCGGAAAAATGGTAAGCGTCCAGATGGTCCAGATTGATCCCATTGGCAGACAGTCGTCAACTGGACTGCCTCACTGCACCGACATCCTGGCACCGTCATACCTAAACCAGACCTTGGTGCCTTTGAGCGCCGCCTCTGTCAAAAATAAAGCCAAGTGTCAATACCTGAGTAAGTGGTTCTTTTTTTTGCTCAGTGGCCGTTGACTCTGGGCTCCTTTGGTCGGAATGACCTGGCCGTGATCAATCATATCGGTAGCCGAGTTTCCAGGGTCACTGGTGATAAGAGGTCGATCGCTTTCTTGGTGTGGTTGTTCAGCGGGGAATGCCGCTTCAAGCCCGAACACCATTCCTATCTGTGTCATCCTCAACAAATACATCAGTCACCTCTGTGAAATCATCTGTGAACACTTGAACCACAGAAGGATTCTGCAGCAATCAATGTGCAAAGCCTGGAAAAGAAATCCTAAACAGACTCTGCTGAGACGGAAACACCTGAAGCTGTTGATGCTTTAAGTGGCTTTTTACTTTGGTTTTTAAAGTAAACATTGTCTTCATCCTGATCGGACTGTTGACGTGGTGCTCATATCGGCATTATTCAATTTCTTGGCCGTTCCATTGTTGTTTTTTAATGACATGTAGATTTCCCAGTTGCTATCTTACGTTGTGATGTCATTGTATTTTGTAATTTAATAATACCAGTGTTCGAATAAATTAGGTTAATAAACGACAGCCTTCCAAATACTGGAGTCAGAAGACGGTGACTTCAAATTTGAATCCGAAAACAGACGACAGCAGTTGTGATGGCGATGTAGGTGATCCAAAAACTAACAGCTTGAATAAGGCTAGAAGAAGACGCACCCTAGTGACTTTTCAAACACCTGTTTGTCAAAAATGTGTGTAAAGAAGGCCCGTTCTTCACAAGATTTGAGAGGAGACCTCGCCTCAAACCATCAAAAACCTGAGGGTAAAACTTCGTTTACGGCAACGAACACTTTTTTTTTTCTCGGCACCTTGGCCGTGAAAAACCCCGAAATTCAAACGCCTGTATCTTCCAAGAAAATGGACCAATCCGTCTCATATAAACAGCTCTTAATAGCCATGAACTTTATCTGTTTTCCCCCGCAAACAGAACACGAAAATTCCTTCTAGAACTTTCACAGCATCCTTAAGAAAAACGCACGAAACTGATGCCGTAAAATCACCGTAGCGCACGAGACGCCATTTTCACCATTTGTATAAAATTGTATTTGCTTTTATTTTTTCTTAGGCATAAAGCCAAAAACATTAGTTTAGTGTTTTAGAGGGAGGAGCTTCCTCTACGAAGGTACTTAACCTCCCTAATAAATGTACAGATACTTTGTTTTGATATTTCTTAAGTTTATTTACGGTGACGATCTTGAATACTTTTGAGAAATTTCCAACTGCCAAAACCAATTATCTGCGGCTGCAAATAATAATTGAAACTATTTAAATGCATTTTAGCATTCGCTGGTAACCTTAACTTTTATTTTATAATCTTTTAACGTAATCTTTTGCCATCCCAACTACCGGAGCTTAGGCAGCTTTTCGTTTAAGTCTTTTCTGTTTGTACTTAGTTACTCCTAGCAAAACCGACTCGGCAACCCATTTCCCAAAGTAAACCTGGCATCCCAATGTTAATAATCGAATTTATTGAGATCATTCCTTCAATAGTCGCGATGGTTAACATCGTGGATAAATAAGAAAACAATCCGTAGTATTAAAGGCCTTATTCACGTTCTAAACAATGAGTTTAACTCTACCGGCCTCTCTTTATCACGCAGTACATAGTTATTCCTCCAAACGGCGCCAAGAGAAAAATCCTTTGCACAGCCGACTTTTCTATTGTTCTCAAGGCCCTCAGCCAATCAGACCTCCGTAGCTCTCCTCGGCGTCCGCGCTAAGGTCCAGAAAATCCGCTGCTCCAGCATAAAAACCCTGCCCCAGGAGGCAATCGTTAGCACACGCTCAGCAGATCTCAAAGCCAGAGGTGACTACGCCAGTTGGTATAGGAGATGTCCCGTCCGAATGTTGCCATGCCGGGCAAAGGTAGTTGGTTCGTATAACTAGTATTAACTTAGAAAGTTTAACTTTTGGAAGCCCCATTCGAAATTTATAGTTCTAAACTTAATGACTAACCTTAAGCTTTGAGAATTTATGGAGGTGGTACCATGATCGGCATTAATGACCCCCCACCCCCATAACGTCAGGGTTCACGGTCCCTTTCTAAAAACCAGCTTATTTTTCCGTGTTTTTAGTATGAACTTACTCAAACACTAAATTAGATCACTTAAACCAATTAGGTTTGCAGAAGCAGACTTCGATGGCTAGTTGCCCAAACTCATCTAAGTGTTTTCGTTGATTGGCAGAGTTTTTGTTAACTTAAAATGACAAATTCTAAATGGCAGATTTGATTCTAAGTCGCACTTAGGAAACATAGTCTGGTAGTATTTTGTGTGATTCCCGCGGTTTGCACTTAATAACAGGTTCTTGCGAGTTCCTGGCAGAACTTTTTCTTGTCGAAATTGTTATTCTTTGCACATAACATGTAAAGGTTGAAACTGAATTTAATGTAAATTCTTGTCAGATTTAATGTAAATCTCGTGTTGCTTTAATTTAAAGCTTTCTTGTTGATGCTAGTTGAAATGTAAATACTTGCTTTTTATATTTGCCTGTCATTTAATAAACCAAGAGTTTGTGAAACGTCAGTTGTTTACTAGTACGATTAATTGCTAGACTTAATTAAGAAAACCACTTATTATTTAAAGTCAGGACTGCAATTAACCACCCACCTGGTGGCAGCGAATACCCCCCTTTAAAGTTGATTAGTTAGCCTACAGTTAGGACCAATGACACTCTGTTACCCATACTGGGCCAGTAGTACATGTGTGCTGTTTCCTGAAAAGTAAAAACCGCCACCGCAACTAATAATTTAAAGGACAAAACCACATGGATGTCGGCGAGGCTACAAGCACCTAGAGGATCGTAGCTTCGGCCGCTACATGTGTCAACCTCTTGTGTTTGTTAAGTGTTTGCACATACAGCGTAAAAAGCTTCCATCATAAAGGGGCTGCCACTCAACTTTGCAATCCCAAACTCTACACATTTAAACAGTTTGTTTCCACTGTGTGTAGACGTGTGTTGCATAACGGTATTATGTCTGTACATCTCGCCGCACTCTTTAAGCTCAAATGGCTTCTTCCTCCTACGAACACTCACATGTCGCGTTACTAGTTCTTACTGCTGAAAGCCACACCAGACTCATCACATTTAAATAGTTTGTTTCTAGGGATCGACCGAGTCCGGATAGATCCGGATCCGGCGCCGGATCTTGCAGTATCCGGATCCGGCAATTATTTTAAACCGGATCCTGCACAAATAATCAACTTTCTTTTTTTCTTTGCTTCTTAGCAAAATCTTAGTAAAATAACTAAGCAGTCTACGAGTATAAAAAATTGCAGACGAAATAATTATATTGTAACAAAAATATGTATTGGAGAATACGAAACGAAGATGTTCAAAAAATCAAAACCTTTATGAGCACAAATCGAGCGTTATTACTAAAGTAGTAGCGAAAGTTGACTCATTTCTCCACAAAAAATCGTAATTTAAAAAAGTTTATTTCCACAAAGATAGCTTCAATTCACTAGATTTTTTTCTGATCTATCAACTTACCTTGGCTAACCGCAAAAAAAAAAATCAGCCGCATAGGCTATATTAGGTGTAACAGGCATGTTTTCCTTATCGCACGTGGTGAGTGAGTTAGGCCTAACGCACGAAGCTGCAAACGTTAAATGCACAGGGAGCCGTCACAAAATACTCTTGGTGTGCCGGCCTTTTTTTTTTTTTTCTAACTCACCTCTCTATATACATATACTCTCTACGTATATAGAGAGGTGAGTTAGAAAAAAAAAAGGCCGGCACACCAAGAGTATTTTGTGACGGCCCCCTGTGGTTAAATGGTTCACCTATGAATCTTTTAATTTCTGGAAAAAAATCCAAGTATTTACTTCACTGGCTAAATGTTGAGTCCCTTTGAAGTATCCAAAATCCAATTTGTTGGAGAATCTGCTCCCTTAATTCGATTTTAGACTTGGTAAACATTGCCTGTCAAATCAGCAGTAGCAAAACGTTAGAGCCCACCCATAGAGTTAGATATATTATATTGTTACACCAGAGAGGGAACATTCGCTTCAAAGCCTGTCCGTGCGTAATCACCGCCGCCAGGAGCCTGGTTGGCGCCACCGTCGATTTGAGAATGATTTTGTAAGGAATAGAGGTGTGCGCCAACAGCCACATCAAACGCAACTTAACGCCGCCGCTAGTCAGATTCGGACCCTGTCATCGCTCTTACGGTCGTGTTCGTTAGTGTCAAAGCTGAGATACTAAAAGATGAAGTATAAATTTATTTATGCTTTCAAAATAACTGAACTACTTGGAACTTGAAAACAAAAATTGGCTAATTGGAAACATTAATGCTTCATTATGCTCTACATGCTAAAAATGAAATAAAATCAAGTTGGATTATTTCACTTTTCAACAGTAAAAGTCGTACAGTAGGGCAAAGGGTGGGGACGGGGTGGCAGGGGACAACCCCCCCCCCCTTTCGCTAAAAAAACCTAATAAAACGAGCCGAGTGGGAATAAAAGAATAAAAATCTACTATGCTGAAGCCATACATGACGTAAAGCGAGAATAAATATACATAAAAAATA
>JAHWFP010153018.1:0-12550 GCA_023313725.1 Lithobius niger | reverse complement strand
TTTTTTTTTCCTTCTACGAACACTCACATGTCCTTGATACTAGTGCTTACGGCTGAAAGCCACGTCAGACTCTTCATGTTTAAAGTTTGTATCCGCTGTGTTGCAGGTGTATGATGTATGACAGCTTTAGGACTGTACATCTCACCACTATTCACGTTCAAATAGTTTGTTTCCTTATATGAAGTCATGTCTCTTGTTATTAGCGGTTACTGCTGAAAGCCACCCTACACTGTTTACATTTGAACAGTTCATTTCTACTGTCTCTCGGCATGTGTTGTATAACAACAGCTTTAGGTCGGTACATCTCGCCACACTCTTCACATTCAGATAGTTTCTTCCTTCTATGAAGAAACTTTTTGCTAGTGGTTACTGCTGAAAGCTATGCTAGACTCCACATCTGAAAACTTTACTTGTACCATGTACAGGTGTGGTACAAACCGAAGATAGAAAAATGATAGATACACAAGTTGTTACTGCTGAAAGCCAGGCTGGACTCTTCAGACGAAAAGAGGTTTTTCCCACTGTGAATAAGCATATGTTGTATAGCAGCAGCTTTAGGTCCCTATAACTCGCCACAGTATTCACATTCAAATGGTTACTTCCTTCTATAAACAAGCATGTCTTGTTACTAATGGTTACTGCTGAAGGCCATGTTAAACTCCACAACTGAATAGTTGGATAGGCATGCCATGAATAGGCATGTGTTGTATAACAGCTATAGGTCTCTACCCCTCTCCACGTTCAAATGGCTCAGTTTGTTTCTGGCATAGGCACATGTTGTATTTAGGTGTGTACATCTCGCCACTCTCTCCACGTTTAAAAGGTTTCTACTGTCTATGAACAGTTTGTTTCTACTAGTGTTGAGCAGTAAACTGGTTGTTAAAATACCAGTATTGTTTCAGTAAAGGATAATGACCGAAAACCGCGGGCATTCCTAAACAATGCCCGAGGGCGCGCAGCGTCCTGAGGGCCATTGTTTAGGAATGCACAAGGTTTTCGGTCATTATCCGACTTAATGCCCATTACGGCGAAGAGCTCGTTCCCATTGTCGGCTATTGTTGGCAGACGTTCTACGCTTTGAAAGAACGTGGTATTGTTACGTTCTTGAAATAACAGGCCATTGTTTTACATTATTGGTAAAGATTCGAAAATAGTTGAACGTGTTGCGGCAAACTAAAGTTCTTGGTAGGCTACTGATGAACAAAATGCCTTATCGTATTCCGTGTTTGTGCTTTTCGATGTACATGTTTGTGCGTTGCGTGGCAAAAATAAGGACAGAACTTTAACACAAAGACAACAAACTTTCGGCCGGTCAAATGAAAATGGGCGAGAATACCTTGAATACATATTAAACGTTTCAAAAATAAATCAACGTGGTTTAAAACATATAAAAGGAAAGAAGAAAACAAGCCGAACAGCTATGTGATCTAGGGACGAATTGGGTTCCTAGTTTGAATCCGGGTCATGCCACTCCAAAGGTGGCTTACTGTACTACGTTAATTCTAGTGCGTTATTTTTGATGTCTGGCTTGTTTTCCTCTTTCCTTCATGTAATTTACCTGAATTTGTGCTTATTTATTTAAAACATATAAAAGTGCAACCAAAGAGAGTCAAAGCATTTTCTCTTCCCGACAATCCTTCTCGTTGTCCTGGCAAAATGCACAGACTGTATCAAAATTATTGGCCCGAACATGCAAATACTGAGGTTGTGTATTTTTGCCCCAAAAAGAAATACAGCAATAACATTTTGTATTACAACCGCCCCGGGATTAAAAATGTTGCAACAGATGCTAATTGCTAAGTTGGATGGCTAATTAATCAATGACAACATTCGTGTCAGCAACAACTTTGTATCGACCCATCAACGTAGAAGAGCAGCTCATTGTGCAAACAACTGGCCACCGTAACTTGAAATCCTTACAACTGTACAAGAAAAGTATAGCCGTGGTATGCAAGCAAATATCATTGGTATTTTGAACTCGTAGCAAATGTATCAGGCCGGAGTGTTACAAATGAAAACCCGGTCAAACATTTGGTGAATAAAAAATGTAACCATTTTACAATCATTACATAATCTTTTGTAAATGTAACGGCATTGTAATGTAGTGTTTTGCTACTTCAAACGTGTTTTTTGTTTTGTTTTGTTAAAATAAGCTGTTTTTCAAATCCCGGGCATTCCCTTCCCGCCTTCAGGTGAAAGTGTGGGCTTTCCCGGCAACAATGGGTTTTTACATTGTTGTGTATTGTTTCAGCTGGGCTTTCCTTCGCCGAAAAGGGCATTAAATATGAAAAAAGGCACTAAAATTAAAACAATGGTTCATTTAGTCTTGTGTTGCAGGGCTGAAAGCAATGCAACAATCAGTTAAAGATCAACAATAGTAAAATTGGAATTCCAAACAATGCACAAAAGTGGAGCCAAATTTGCACAACTTTGTTTATGTATGCATTTCTACTTGGATAGCACCTTAACTATATCAAATATGAAACACACTTTTCAATAAAATTTGTTATGAATTAAAAATCAGGTGTTGGCACCAAAGCACTATAAAACTAAATACTGCCTCATTCATAAGTACCGGGGTACTGAGCTTGGTACCAGCACCGGCTGAAAAATTTCTGGTACCGCCCCAACACTTACTTTCTACTATGCACAGGTGTGTTTTATAACAGCTTGAGGTTTACCCCTCGTCCGCTCTTCACACTCAAATGGTTTCTTCTTTCTGTAAACCAGCACAGTTTACTATCCTGTTACTAGTGGTTACTACTGGAAGTCATACCACTCTCTTCACTTTTAACCCTTTAAGCGCTACATTAATTTTATATCTCCACAAAAATAGGGGTAACCTGGACGGGACTCGAACTAGCAACTTGAAGCAGCTCTTTAACGTGAGGCTCACGCCACTACCAACTCGGCCACAACCGTCTCTAGAGTCGGCTTGTTAAGGGAACCTAGTATTGTTGTCATTTCTCCATTGTTGCCCATCTTGCGCATTGTTTGGACTCTGTTATTAATACTTACACCTGTGCTTGTGTTTGACTCGAATTTGCTAGAGCATAGCACTTAAGAGCTTAAACAGAGTGTTTCCAATGTGTACACGAGCGCTGTGTAACAGCTTTAGGTCTGCAGCACTCTTTCTGTTTAAATGGTTTTTTCCTTCTCTGAATATGTTCCTCTTGTTACTAGTGGTTGCTGCTGAAAGCCTCCTTCGGAAACGGATGTAGGCAGCTAAGGCTATACAGACAGTGGATTGGATCGGATCGATTATGGCAACTTTCGCTGCAATATCGATAACTTGGGAAGTGGATGGGATTTCTATATGCGGTTTGCGGAGTTTTGCTAAGGAAATCACTGAGCATCTTCCTTGCTATCTAATATCTTAACTGTTAATTACTACTTTAAATTTTTTTATTTATCAAAATATTTATTGGATTTTTGAAGAAAACAACACCATTGATAACAATTGGGGATTAAATCTTGGACATCAGTAATGACAAATTAAAAAAAAATTGGATTGGTTAAGTTTCCGGTATCGGTGCAGCCTTAAGCAGCATTTAACTAGAGATGCACCGAATGTTGACATCGGACATAAAAAATCTGCCTTTTTTGGCTACGTCAGTCATCAGAGTATCGTTAGGCAGCAGATGTTAAAATATCGGAATTCCACAATTTTGTAAACTGTGCAGATGCATTTCTGGATGCTAAATTTTAGGCCTGCTAATTTTAGGCCTACTCAATTGTAAATTTTATTAGTGTATTACTCTTAATTTTGACTCCATGAAAAATATAACTTAGTTTCCACTTTACTTTCTTAAAACTCAGTCCAAGAGATATCGGAATCGGGATTTCAGCACATCGTTTAACACGCACACAAACAAATGCAAAAAATACTTTTCCACCTGCCACTCGAGTGGTGCTTGTTGCTCCAAATGAACCGAAAGTAACACACACTAGCAAATACGAAGACATGTTTGCCATGGACAGCCGCATACAACACATTTGAACGGTTTGACTCCAGTGTTCCAGTTACTTTGATGGGTCAAACGTTTTGTACTAAACACAATGTTTAAGGGGCCAAGTGTCAGCACCTTTTACATGTGTAGTCATAAGGCTGTAAGGCATATTTTTTTTTTATTTACACAGAATCCATTGGTGTTAATCTTGTATTTAACTATTCATGTAGCTGGCAGGAACATCTGTAACAAAATTGATTACAGGTACTGTAACAGTACCTGTACATAACCAGTTGCTTGCAAGTAGAGTACGTTTGCATTTACTTCCTTTTAAAATTTTTGGTGCGCCTTAAGTAAGCCGACGAAAAAATTGAGCATTAGTAGAAGAAACGGCTCTATTTTTAACCTTACTGAAAGTTTTAAAAACAATACTAGGAGGGGCACACCTTGGAGGTCACACTGGGACACATCTATCATGACAGGGACCAAAATGTTGGCCATAATAATCCTATAGCTGCTCGTGAAGCCCAGTAGTCTCTTACACTAACCTCATCAGCAGGGACTTACCACGATACGTTTTCCAGTCACTGACCAGATTCTCCAACGCTATTCAGGCTCATATGACTGGTAAGTGCAAATAACTTCAGCTAAGCCCGTACCAATCAAGGTAAAGAGAGTTATAAGTGCTCTTTTTACAACTAAAGCATCGTTCTGGACTACTCTTACAGTCAATGCCATGAACATGGTTTCTTGGTTCGAATCCCTAGTTTACACACCTCCTGCCCCACCACCTTTGAAGATTATTCTGTCTTACTAAGCTTTTCGAAACTGAGCTAGTTTCTAAACAAGCATTATTTTTTTTTCACATAACGTAAGGTTAAAAATACGAGTTGAAGAGTTGCTACCTTGTCAAGAATTTTCTAGGTTTTTTTTGTCGGACTTTATGTTGGTGTGACACATTACGCCTAACATGAAAAAGACGAACAGTTTGTTTACTGTGAAATGACCCATCTAATTTACCGGAAAAATTTCCACGCTCCATTCGCCGACTTTCACATTGTAGAATAAAGCAGAGATGCTTATTAAGTCAAATTCTAAGTGAGACAACCACCTGAGAAACCTTGAGTCTGTGGCAATAAAACTGTATGAACGTAAACAAGTGACCCTCATGAATTAACACGGCCCTTCGAGTCCAAATGTCACGCTCCTAGTGGGAAAAGATTTTGAAAATAAACTGGACACCACGTGGAAACTCTGGAGCAACGATCGGCCTCAACAATGGACTGGGCTGAATGAAGCGCAACGGCACAAAAACCGAGGGCAATGCACGGCGGCAGCGATAACGAATTCAAACGGAAAAACAATAGAAAAAAAAACTCTCAAAGGACCTGAAGAAGATTGCTGTAAACAATCGAAAATTTGCAAGATTGTGAACAATCTACAATGAGAAAGTGGGCGAATGCAACACAGAAATATGTCAGGTAAATTACATCACAACGACTACCTTACCTGAGACACAAAAGGACTGATCTGGTTTTTTAGCCTCAACAATTTTCCCAGTCCTTTTTCGACAACAGCTGGAAATGACAAGAGTCTCAGCGTGTGTCCAGTTGGCGCTGTGTCAAACACTACCACCGAGAAATTCATGCTCTTCACTAGCCTAGAATCGTGTAGAAAGAAGTCATACAATTAGCTGTGTCGTCAATTCTCCATTTCTCTTTAATCAATAACAAAGCTACAAACTTTGGCTACTAACTTCATAACTTCAGCATAACTCATAGCTTCGTCAATGCCAGGGAAAGCTCCAAGCAGTTCCTGCATTACCGACTTGCTGATCCTCATAGCATCTAAAATGTTTTTAAAAATGGCATGAATCAACAAAGCTACTACAATGCAGAACAACAATTAATTTGAACTACAATTTCAGTGATAAAATCTAGTATATTACAGTAACAGGTATTTTTAAGTACTCCTAAATACAAAACGGGTGGGGTGGGGGAGGGGGAAAACGAAGGCATACGCCTACAAAAGAATGGGTGCATTAATTGAAGATTATTTGCACCCATTTGGCATTAAATTACACTAACAATACTTTAAGCTATGTTCGAAAGGAAAAGGTAGGCTGAAGAATCAAAAGATGCCACTAAAAAGTCGGGCAAATTGAAAGATCAGTTGCAAAAGTTGCAAAAAAAAAATAAAAAAAATAAAAAAATCAGCAAAGTGATGCAGCCGAAAAACTACAAAGAAACCTATCTAAAATGGAATGTATACCCCAATGTACAATGGCAGTGGTGGTAGCAAAAGACAAGCTAAATTTGAATTTTACATTTCCTAATACTACCGGCAAAAAGAACAAAGAATGCCGAAATTTGTATGCAGCATTTTACAGAATATTTAGAAAAAATTCTATTCTTTCCATTAGAAATCTAGTGTTTCTTTCCACTAGATGGCATGGTCACACAGACCTGTTTGACCCGATCAGAAATTTAAGTGACTCCCGTTTTCTTCAAATATTATACTTTGCGATTTAGGAGTGAATGTTCCTCCAATTAAGAGTATGCACATACAAATGAATTGAGTTGGACACTTTGCTTCAGACCACCATTTATATACATACTTTAAAATGTGCACACTGGCTATTTTCAAATAAGAAAAAAGTATACTGCCCACTTTTTTGCTGAAATCTGTATAGGAAACTAACAATACTGTCCATCCAGTATTCAAGCTTTTTCAAATGCTTCTATACATATTTGTGTAAAACATCGCCAAAAATATGAGCATGTGGATTGCAGAGCATTGGATGAAAGCGAGCTTTTTGGCAGTTATTTTTGTTTCTTTTCCAGTTAATTAGTCTATTTTATTTGTGTTATTGACTTCATTGCTTTACTTTCTAAATCAACAACAAAAATCATCAGTGATTTGGGATTGTTATAAATTTGCATGTCATTGAGAACAATCAGACCTAGGCCTAAGTGTCAGAATGATGGTCTTGCGCACTAGTTTCCTAGAAGAAGATAATTGGTTTCCAGGAAGTATTTTCTGTTCTGCCGATCCAGACACTCATAACCATTCAAAACATCAACTTTAACTAGTTTATTATTTTCTTTTTAAAGACAAAAAAAAACATAGGGCAAACAAGAAATATTAGACTAGGGATTTGGAGTTTTCCACCATATTTTTCTAGTGTATTCCAAATTTCCAGTATCTGTGCGAACTCTTTACACGAGTAAACCACCTAAACAGAGTCAACAAAGATTTACCATTGTCGTCGAAATATTCATCAGATAATTCTGAAAATCCTATATTGGGATCAATTTCCTAAAATACAAATTAGAAAAAAAAAAGTATGCAACAACATTCAGCATAGTAAATCCAAGGGTCACTGTACAGCATTCTAGTGGCTGTTAGTTAAAATGAACACAAATTCTTCAATAATGCCTACCATGGCCCACAGATTCTGAAATCCATTCACTTTTGTTGGCACTTTGGAAAACTTCTGGTCAAAGGCATCCGAAATGTTGTGAGCAGGATCCGTGGATATAATTAAAACACTGTCTCGCACTTTGGATAGTTGTATAGCAAGACTGCAACTGAAATTTTAAAAAAATACAAATTAAAAATTAAAAGTTAAAAGTTTTAATCACACAAAAAAAATCCACATAATAGCTGTATTCCTTGGCTGAATTATAATTACAATTAGCCCACACTCAACTGTGGGGACATCTAGGCCTACAGTTTCAAAAAAGTCAAACTGCGGTGAGTTGACAAGATTTTACTTATCATTAAATAATCATCATATTTATTAACGATAGATCAGCTGACCAACGTGTCAGCTGATGACAAGCATGCAACGAACTAGTCTGGCTGGTGGCGAGGGGCGAGGTAAGACACCACACTCTCTGTAAAAATGCCCACTCTTATAGTTTGTTCCACATTATGTTTTCAGAAAACTGACTGGAAGACGACTCGTTTCCTTGCAATAAGAGTGCAAAAAAAGGGTATATCACACTTGGAGACTCTAACAAAGTTACTGTTGGAGTTTACAAATGGGATGTTTACGGATTTTTTGTACTCTTAGTGGAAGAAAACGTGGCGTCATACAGTCAGTTTTCTGAAAACATAATGTGGAACAAAGTATAGCACAGGGACTTAGATTCAACTTTTGGATCGGTGAACTTTTTAATAAAACCACCACAGAATCACAGCCATATGTTTACGAGCATCAAGTTTCGCGGAAATTGCAAATGAAAATGGATCCTTTTCAACATTTATTTGGATCCAACTCCATACAATCTCACCGCCAGAAATACTTTCACCTAGCCTACTCTTTTAGTGAACGGTAATTCAATTATCAAATGAATCATGTGGCCTAGTCATTTTAATTTTGGAAGGTCACTTTACACAACAAAATTATCCCCAGTCAAAAACTGACATAAGCCTAGCCTATTTTGAACTTTACCTACACCTGCTCCACTCCTTCCTAAAAATGAAAGAAAAAATAACAGAATTTAACAATGTAGCCTAATTCAATGTTGTCCGCTTTTTTTTTGGATTTTTTTATTCATAGCAGGTTAAATATACCACTGAAACGTTTTCCTACTAGAAATACAAGCATAATAGGCCTATCATCTGTGGCCTGTCTAGACTGGCAATAATACATTTTTGCAAGAAAATGGTACTGTGTTTTAGATTTTCTAACAGGGAACCTTTACACAGAAAATTTACTACTGTAGCCCTATGTATAAAATTTGTATTAAAAAAAGTTGTAAACAAATGGTGTAGGCTGTAAGCTATGTCAGTACAATATTTTTTGTTTAAATTTTGGGATGGGGAGAAGATGACGGGGAAAAAGCAGACAGGAAGAAACTGCACAATATCAACGAACATGAAGGAAATTGCACAATACTTCATTTGTACAATGAGTGTCTGCCTGCAAATTTCAAACTTGTGCACCTGTTACAGGAGATGTTTCACTAGCCACCATATTACACAATAGGCTGCTATCTCATCAACATGTGAAAACTCAAACACTGATTTTTTTTTAGTAATGCTGAGCCAAATCTTCATCTTTGATTTGATTAGTCCCATAATTACAAAATACTGCACCAAAAGTAAAAATACAATAATAATCGATAAACTGCTACCAGATGACTAAAAAGGAGTGAATAATATTACGCAAATGTTTGATTCTGATAGTTTCTTTCTTAGAAACCAACTTCGGAACGACGGAGATATGTACAACAGCACAGACAAGTCAGTAGAGCACAGTTTTTCGACGTAAATCGCAACATCTTTTGACAACTAGTGGAAATTTCAAAATAATAACTCACTGAAAAAAAACTACGACTGGTATCACTTTGAAACTCACTAAGATTGTCATTCATTTTCGCACATTTTCAAAAAGAGGACCTTAGTAATGCTGGGCGGTACCAGAAATTTTGCATCCGGTGCCGGTACCAAGCTTAGTACCCCGGTACTGGGTTTTCGCCTGTACTTATGAATGAAGTGATGTCTAGTATTATAGTGTTGTGTGCCAACAGCCGATTTTTAAATAATAACAATAAATATTATTGAAAAATATGTTTTGTTGATATAGTTTTAATGGTTTTGGCGGGTAGATGACCAGGAGTGGTTAACGCTCGGTAAAACCCTTTGACCTTTTTTTTTGGAAAAAAATTATTATTTTTTTCTCCCCGATTCTGGCTTAAAGAATGTTTCATGACAAAGTTACGCAAACTTGGCTCCATTTTTATGCATTGTTTACAATTCCATTTTTACCATTGTTGATCTTTTATTGTTGCGCTGCTTTCAGCCCTATAACACAAAGACTGAATGAAGCATTGTGATAATTTTAACGTTTTTTTTCTGGGCCCTAAGGTTTTCTTTTCTTAACTCAAACGTATATAATATAAAGCCAATATATCGGCTTCTAGGGCCCAGAGGGTTAACACAATACCAATATTGCAGGACACGTGAGAACTGGTTTACCACCCAAAACTAGACCTTAGCTGTCAAAGTCTTGCTAATTTTCGACAGCTCTTCGTTGACTTCTTCAGGCATTCTCAAGGACTTGGACAAACTCTGGTTACATCTACCGACTTTTTTCCATGTTTGAATTAGCCCGGGGCCATAGCCTCTGGCTTTTAAAAGACCTTGGTTGTTGCCTCCGGTAATCACAAGGCGGCAGCAAATATCTTTTCTATTCCACTCAACAGCATCAAGCTCACGGCTTCTTAAGTACATAACATTGGGATTAGCTGGACCTTGGATATTTGTAAGGGGACCATTGTGCTGCATTTGATATGACCCCAGAAGCAGAACTTTCTGCAACTGTCTGCGACACCAATTGACACAGAAAAATTGTCTGCAGCTCATCCGTTTTTTTTATCATATGGTTATCCATATGTTTATTGGTTTTTATTGAATAACTTTTTTGTGCTTTTCCTAGCGATCAGGCTACTCAACCAATGGAATGGTCTCGTCGAGACAATTAAAATGGTGTATTGGAATGTCAATATTGATAAAACAGCGGAAATTTGGCCAAAATTTGTCCACGGCGACTTTCAACTGTCCGCGACGTATCGTTGCGCATCTTCTGCTACAGGGGATATGGCTACCGATTCCAGGCAGCGGAAGTGACTGTCCTTCGCCGGATTTGCATACACTAGCATTCTTGTCTTCTCCCATCCCAGGGCTGGAAAAAGTTCCAAACTTCCCTGTATCACTCGTTAGCCTTCCTGCTCCAATATAATGTGGACCTAATGACCTTTTTTTAGCGTGTCTGCTGGCACATAAAAACGCAGGGCTTGACTAACCCCCCCAACAAAAGTTGATTAGCTAAACTGCGATGCAAAATGAAACTTGTATAGCAGATTCAAAATTTTGACTAACAGTTTTTGTTTTATTAAAAAAAAAAAGGTCGTACTGTTGATAGCAAACGGAACTTTTTTACAATAGACAGAACCTTTCAAAGCTCTTGTTGCATTGCTGGAGTATTTTACTTTATTTTAATTATATTCAATACATACCAAGCGTTTAATTTTTTCAGGCAGTAAAATTATCATTCCTACAACACTTCAAGACATTTGCACCAGTTAGACACCGTTGAGAATCGTTGTAGTTAGACTCATCCCCCACCCACAACCCCTTCACCCCACCCGTCGTTCTTGCTGGCCTGAGAGAGTGGACTACGACCACTACAGTTGCAGGGAGGGAAAGTAACTTGCCTAAAACGCTTTTCTCTGTGCAGCTACTAAAACAACTAACGTTGGGAACTCGTCTTTGCATTTAAAACGAAATACAAACCATATAAGTTAATCACTTGCTGTTATGAGCAAGTGGCTTTTGAAATTTCTGAAACTACACTTAACAATGATTTTTTTTTGTTAACTCGCAGCTTCCCGCTAACATCTCAACCTTCCCGGTATCCTAGATACCAGGATACGGAACTTTTTCCAGCCCTGTCCCATCCAATCTCGTGTTTTGTGCAATGTTTTGTGCAATACCGGTGTCATCCACTTCAACTACCTGTCGAATGGTATTAGGTTTTAAATCTAGGTTGTCGGAAAGCACTGAAAAAAGGTACCAGGTGAAAGTTCCAGGACGTTGACTCGGAAGGAGCGAGATGAGGTGGCTACGAGTGACATCAAGAAATCAAGAATAAATTCTTGGTAACATGAAGAGCACAAAGGAAGAGGTGTTTATATTGGTGAAACATGAAAGAAGTGAGAACAAGGATTGGGCAGATTGGGTGGGAGAAGAGAAGAACGCTAGTGTATGCAAGGAACTATAACCTCTGGTGTCTGGAATCTATATGGCCATACACCGTCATGTGCAGCACAGCCAACGGTGGATTGCGAATCACCTGCCGCCACCAGCAATCGCGTGCCCTGCCTGCTGAATCGGCAGCCATGTCCCCCTAATATCAAGAGTGAAATAGGGTGAATATTCAAGGTCCGTCTAATCCAAATGTTATGCACTTGGTAAGCTGTGAACTTGATGCTGTTCTTTTATGTGAGTAAAAGAGAGAAAGAAATTTGCTGCCGCCTTGTGTTACTGGAGGCAACAACCTAGGGCCGACATGTGCCTATGTCTTGCAAAAACCTGACGCTACAGTCGCGGGTCAATTCAAAAGCGGAAAAATGTCGAAGACGTAACCAGAGTTCGTCCAACTCCTTAAGAGTGCTTGAAGAAGTCAGACGTAGAGCTGTCAAAAATTCAGCTATACTTAGTTAGTAAGGTCTTCTTTTTGAAAGTGTGCGAAGAGTGATAAACATAACAAAATTAATTTTAGGCCTACGTAGCCTAGTTTCCGTGACAAATTTGTATTAGCTTTAAAACCAATTTTAAGTAAGTTTTTAAGTCGTCACACTGCCACTCACGAAGTTTTAAAGCAAAATGAAAATACACCAACACGTTCGTGTAGCCGGAAAACGTTTTAAGTAAATGAGAGGGACCATCGCAGTTGACATTTTAACTTTACCCTAGGCAACAAACAGTACAAATCAACCGAATCAGCAGTAAGCCTACTTTAGATGGCCATACTGTACAACATAAACCACGCGCCAAGGCTGTTTACCGTGATGCGTGTATCACGTGAC
>JAHWFP010153015.1:0-17468 GCA_023313725.1 Lithobius niger | reverse complement strand
AAGTCAAAAGGCGTTCAACGCTCGAAGTGCCTGAGGAAGGTGGGAGACCTTTCTAAAAGATAAAAGACCACCAAAAATTCGCACCTTGATTTGTGACGATCAAGGGACAATTTTGGTAAATAGCGTACCATGTTCATTTAATTAACCATTTCTAAAATTAAGTCTTCTGCCTTACCACTCATACCGGGCAAACATCTTCAGGAAAAAGAAAAAAAAAACGACATAGTAAATCAACTTACCGAATTGATGTCCAAAGCGAGAGTGGGGAAACAATATGGCAGAGTTATGGTAGCATGAACAGAGTCGTCTGGTGGTAAAGCGAAGTTAGCTTGTTTACATTTAAATGGTGTTTACATTTGGTTAGTTTGAGAGCATTAAAAGCTACTTACGCTAATACTAAATAGAATGATTTTGCATGTAGTAATAAATATATATATATATCATTTATTATATTGTATTATATATATATTATTGCAATTCTTCCCGGCCTACCACAACCGTTATTCTACTCGAAAATCTGACGGATAACGACCCGTGTAAATAGAGCTAAAGCTGTGCCATTAGCTCAGCTCAGTCAGGAAATGATGAAGTCTTCTCGCAAAGATCTCCAGTGTATGAATTCTGCTGTGTAGCATTAAGTGAGTTGACCATGCCTACAGCATAAATTAATCCATCTTCATCTGTAGTTACAAACATGCTGAAGGGCTCGAGATTCAATATTGGCATGTAGAAGACAATCTATTGCTAAGGCACTTGACAAACTTAACAATAAGGTAACATCCGATTTCTGGAAACAAATTTTTTACTTCCTTGAAACTATTAGTGAACACTTAAACCTACACATACATTCATACAGCAATACAACTCTCTGCAACTAGATAATGGTTGAAACCATAGTGTCATAAACACTAATGAAACAATCAACACAACTGTCTCGAAAAACCAGTTAGTCCTATATGAGCGGACATTTATAAAAATACAGCTATGTACATCTAGGGTTCAAATCTCGCTTCGTGGTGGTCCACCACGTCGTGACATATAATCATAACTGTTATTAGTTGTTATTATTATTATTATTATTGTTATTATTGGTAATATTAATGTGTTAATTAATATCATAGTAACTGTTATGTTACGAAAATACGACTACTGTACAAACATCTCATGAACATGGTTTGGGCACTTTGTAAAATCTACTACTCAACAATCATCAAACTGTAGCCTTTATGTAAACAACCTGTATGGATTTTCAAAAAATGAACTCGCTACGTGATCAACTTGCTGTGCATAGATGAGAAAAATGAACTCCTTCAAGAAGACACGTTTCTACAAATTCTATATCGCACTCAATAAATTAATGTTGCACGGAGTAAATCAAGAGCCAGCAAACAACAGAAACTGGGGGGAAATCAATCCCCCAAATCAAGCAACAAATTCACTACGGTACCAGCGCAGTGAACGTAAAAACTTATTTCCTATAACAACAAACCTGGTAAATGATAAACAAGCCCTACGCTAAGCGTTTAGCATCTAACAAATGCCGCACATTGCAAGAAACACACATGAGATAGTGTCATCGCCTGTTTGCTTATTTATATTTGTACTTAGCTGGACAACTATGAAACAATGAAGCCCAACCTCCAAACTTAAGACACCAGAAATCTCACATTTCTCACAAATTCTTGTCAGTAATAAACCGTATTTCAACACTAAAAAGGAGTAATGGCGCTTTTTAAAATTTATTTTCACCTCTGGGCACAGAAATTGTCTGAAAAGCCTTGGATTGTCTCGCTAAGAAACATCAAAATCATTTCGTGTTATCGTTTACAACTACGTTCGAGAAAACCTGAAACAATGATTAGGATGATGTTTAGGGGAGAAAAAAAAACACTTATGTAAACACCTTGTTCACCAACTCTTCAGTGATAACAGTATTTGATCCCTAGCATTAACAGTATCAGTAACAGTCCAGAGCACAGTTATACAAATTACGATTTCGTTATTACTAATCAAAGCCAAATAGTGTCCGCATAGATGGAAGATCAGTAATATACAAAGAGAGTAAAGACAAGTAGATTTCTGTCTATGATCGAAATTGGTAGATACCCAATCTCTGTTGCCAAAGTATTTGACATTTTATTTTTGTGTATGTTTTTTTTTTATAGTTAGCCTATATTTCCTATATCACATGGTTAAAAATTTCAAGGAAAAACAATTTTTTCCAACAATGGTAGCAAAACATCAATTTCAAAGCAAGAATCTTTACACTTTATTTCACACCTAAATCTGGATGGTGCACAAACTTGTGTACATTTGCTGTACGAGACATGTGATCTAACATTGTAATGGTCTAGCGTTACTCGTGTGAGTGGTCAGTGCTAGAACGATTTTGCTAAATGCGATTTGCTTGTTGGACCAAGTGCTTTGCAAAATAAGCAGTCCTTTGATTTATTTAATTTAATATTTTGTTTGCATGCTCCTCTTTCAAAGTTCGTTATACATTGCGTGTTATGTAAAAATGTCAGATTAGTGTTGCACATTTTATCAATATTTCTTTGCCAGCCGGGTGAGGGACAGGAGCAGTATGACGAAGGACAGAAGCAATATAGCGAGGGAAAGGGACTCTGATTGGAAAGTATTATTGACATTTTATGTGTACAGGATTCATTATTGGTAATAGCTGAACACACGTTTAGCAATTTGGACTTAGCCCATGGAGCATACACTAAACCCACGCCTATTCATTCCAAGAATTTAAGCAATGAAATGCTAAGCATCAAATTTGGAGTTGAAACAAATGCTGAGATGGCAAGTCCCTTTGTAAGCAGTAGCCTAGCATTACTATCAACACTGTACATACTAACAGTTTACCCTTTCAAATTTGCTGCAAAAAATTACTCTAAAAAAAGTGTTTTAACATTCAGCAAACAGTTTGTAGCAAGCTACATTTACTGCTATTGACAGTTAAGCCTACATCATCTGTACCCAAATTGGTTTATAAATGCTTTCGCTTATGTATATTAAACTTTGCTTCAAATCTACGGCTAACAAATACCACAACCTGGTGTGAAATGGAATGACATGATTAAGAAGTCGAAGTGAGCATTTTTTAAAATCGTTTGACGTCATCCTGGTTATATAGCCTAGGGGAAATCAACCGCAAAAGTGCCATGGATATTATTAGGTGAGAGAAGAAAAATGACAAAAAGAAATGCAAAGGGCAGAAGATTATAGTCGAGCGTGCGTGTTGAGAAGGCCAAGTTGCAATGAAGATTCCTAATGGGCTATAAACCTCTTAACCTTCTATACCTCTCTGTTCACAGCCTAACTTCTGAAGTAACAAATGCGTTTAAACAGGGTTCAAGAGTCGCCTAAAGGTAGGATTTCTGCCGTTTTTATTGCTAAGACGTTAAGACAGGCCCCAAGAATGAAGCCCTTAGTGTAGTACTGAGCCAAGAGCCAGAGAATTGGAAAAAGCTTTATTACTTAAATTCTAAAAAATGCTACCCGGCTGAATTAATTGGCACATTCCTACGTTAAAGTTTATCGCGTAATACTTCTGTGAAACATTTGGCATACCAAGGGTTGAGAAGGAGATGAAGTTAATATTTCCCCGCCATGTTCTAGGGATAAGAATATTTAGTATATTGGCCCTTTCTAGAGGTGTCAGACTTAATTACACGTAATCTTTGTTGTAATTTGTGTTAGAATGTGTTGCAGTGATGATCGATGCACTTGCCTAGCAAGGGTGCACCTTCCAGACATTGCTTCTCAGGCACCGCATTGCCACGCATGCTTGTATATCATCAGTTGTATGCATCGTCGTTGAATAAACGCGAAGATGGTTTAACATTGCACTTAGTCTTGATCGTTTAATTGTTGTGTTTATACCAAAGTTCTAATTTAAGCAATTCTTAGGTATACAAGGAAAAAATTCTTAGGTACGTTAGGGAAAAAATGGGAAGAATTTTCCCTAGAGCGCAGAATTTTCCCTGGCGCTCTCTGGATGCAATCCTTAACGATTCTCGCCCTAATAAGTTTGTCCAGTTCCACCCTCTACTAAAAACCTGTTCAACCCTTGGGTACTAAATGCATAAGTGTACCTTTTGTTCAAAAGCAATATTTGGACACGCCTTTCTGCTTTGTTGTGGTGCTTGTCCTGTCGGTTATTGAGACAGGGCAAACGATTGTCTTATTTCCAAATGTTGCAAAATGCATAAAACAGTTGAGCGAATTTGAACCCAGTACGGTATTAAATCTTGGTACATTTTGAAGCTAGGAATGTTTACAATGCATACTTCATTACCAAATGCAAGCGAGGAGGTTGGATAGGCTGATCGTTGTTCACTTGTACGCCTTTGGCATCAAAGTGTTCAGATGCTGAGCTGTAATGAACGAGACGTTTTTGCACAAAATACACTTGTGCAAACCTTGGGCTTACATTTACAGTGTCCATCAACACTAACTTGTAGCCTGCAACGTTAAAACCAAAAACATAAAAAAATAAATAATAAGATCACGAGTGACTTGGGCAACCTTAGCTATTCAGTAAAGCTATACAAAACAATTCATAGCATGACCAGGAACAATTTTTGGTTCCGTTCTTGAGTTAGTGCACGTTCTTCATTTGGCACGGGTTACACTGCCTCACGTCGTATTCGATGACGCGGCATGTGGCCGCACAGGGAAATCACGTGTGTGTGTGTGTGGCTTTATTCTCTCACTTCAGACACCAGGCTTCGAACCTCGCGCTGAAGCAGCTGCATCATCTACCGATAGGGGGTAGATTTGCGCCTTGCGGGTACCGCTCTGTTACGGAGCTAACCCAACAGGCAAAAGTGGGGTAACCAAGCACTACATTCTTTGCTGTTGGACGCTCAGAGCTGGGTGTAAAGGTGAGTTTGGTAAAGTTCCGAATTCACCGCAGGTACCATAGGAGGTGGGGGTGGGGGTGGGACAGTACCTAACGGCATCTGAACCAGCTCCCGCATCATGTCACGAAGGTCTGTTCTAAGAGTGCCAACTATTTCACGTTTTAAATAGTCTAGTTCCTGTGGAGTCAACATACCTCCTGAAAATAGAAACGAAATTCAATTATTACCAATGAATAATATTTAGCGGAAGAGGCAATATTCGTGACTGAAAACAGCATGAAGTTCCACGGTATTCCCCACCGATGTACATATTAAAAATGTTTACTTCCGTGCCCCTCAGGTGCGGTCAGAATCTCCACCAGTCTTTTCAATCTGCCCAATAATCAATCCTGGACAAATTACTCTTCGTACGGACACCTGACTTACTGCAATAGTCACGTGACCGCAAAACCGAAGAAACCACTAAAAGACTACTGTAAATTGTGTATTAAAAGCCCAGTTGAAGCTAAAGCCCACCCCTTAAAATGCTGTAAAGTCAAAATCATGAAATATGGAGTTAAAGCCCATCCCTCCAATTGTCGTTTATCTACGAAAAATTACCTAAACGTTATATGATGTGAATAAAGATAGTACTGCTTGCTATGTTTACTGGCCCCTTCTCCCTCCCTGTAGTAATAGTGGACTCTTCCTTTAGCTCCTAGCACCTGCACAAGGCATCTCTCACCGAAGCTTCCTCCCTTCTTCACAGCAATTAAAAGGATGTAAAAATTGGTCTTCCAGAGATCGTTCAAAAGCTACGAATTTTCTGTAATAGATGTCCAGAAAGGTTAGAAAATTGATAATGCTTGATTTAAAACCCACCCCCTATTTTTACCAAATTAACTGCATAGGCCCATGGGCATTTAATCCACGATTTACGGTAATGGTGCCACCTGCTATAATCGCGTGGCATGCTCATTCATTCATTCAAGCTTTAGGCTAGCGATGCTTGCTACCTTGTCTCAAATAGCCCCACAGAGTTTTCCAATGGCAACAGTGGCACTATGTTCATCCCTTGAACGTGGCTGGTACAATTGTGTTATGGCCAGACTTCAGTAAAATGCCTCTTAAAGAGTAATTTGTCCAAGTTGTAATCGGAGTTTGAGTGCATTATTTAGGTCGTGGTGCAACTTTAAACTTGCATCTTATATACCTCAAGTTTACAGATTTAATCTTGGACAACATTTCAACAAGTGCAATATATACAAAACCGGCAGCCGACCTAACTGTCGACGCACCATTAAGCCTCAACCCCACCACCCTGGTAACCGGCAATTACAGTGGTATAAAAACGACAAAGTGGAAACAACCAATACACAATACCACACCGGAAAACACATATTCGATTTGAGTAGCACAAATGTCTTGCCCTAGGCTATGGAGCGCTGTGTATATTTATGATCGAGAGTGATCCCATTTTTCTCTACCTCTCCCATGCCTCGGCAAGGCAGTAAACATTGGTGAAACACATAGTAAACTGGTGACTCATTTAAAACACGTCAGCGACACCACACGAGGGGTGTAAGACAACGGGATCGCTCTCCATCACAAACGTACACAGCACTCCATAGACTGGAACAAAACATCTGCCCTATTCAAATCCAATTCACTCAACAGTGACCATTTGAGAGCTTTTAGAGTCACTGGAGATCCAGTACTTCTCCAAGAAAACATCTCACTGATGAACATACACAGTACAATGTATGAAAACATCGACAGGCCGGTTTGCCCAACTCAGGCCGCCATGTTGGATAAGAAATGGGCACTCCAGGTTCAACACACGGTATAGATCAGTGGTAGATGCTCTCTGCACGAGCTTCTAATATAAAAACACTGAGGATGTAGTGTCTTGGTTTTTCTTGCTTCAACAAACTTTCCGAAGAAGGTGAACATATTAATAAACCGGAAATTCAAAGAAGAACATTAGTGTATGCCCTCCTGTGTGGTTGTTTCCTCGAAGTGCAATGTAGGTTACAGTCAGTATAGTATTAGATTTAATCTTTGCACAACATTTCAAATTCAATAGACAGTCATGGGCAAGTCATGGGCAAGTCTGGATGGTGGTAATGTTGTTTCGCTACTATGCGTAATAAATAAGTTAATAGTTTTTCTCAGATAGTATTGCTTCTGATTTGAAAGCAGATTACAGTCTGAAATGGTCTGCACACAACACCGCAAGGTTGCTTTTGAAATTATAATATTTCATCAATTGTTAAACGTTTATAAGCAATGCATGTTGGATTCCTTTATTTGTTTGATATCCTGGTTTGAATACTCACTCAACAAATTCTTGCTGTTCCTAAAGAAGCTTTCAATTTGCACTGACTGTTATTTAAACTATGTGTGGTGTCACTATGTGTAGTGTCAGGTGTCACGTTGTGGTTTTCCTCCAAAAAGAAGTTTATGATCATATCGTTAAAATAGAAAGGTTTAAACGACGTCACAAGCCCACAGGCTACTACTTCGGCTATGAGATGGACTGATGCATAGGTCCACGTTACTGAAACATAAGCCCACTGGCACTATCCCAAAGGATGAGGAATGACGACGTCACTGAAACTGCTAAACAGAAAATGTCTACAATTTACATCTTGGAAGTATATTGCACATACTGGTGAGTAGCAGCAGGGCAGCGAATCCCGGTTAGCGCACAGTTCGTAAAGTAAATTTCGTTTCGATGTCCTGTCTACTAAAGGACTTATTGAATGCTTATTTGTCAAAAACCCCTTCCACTCCAGGCATATGTCCCAGAGAGGACATTAAAAAAATTCCTAATGTATACAATTGGTGATGCAATTCAGTGCTGAATTCTCTGAATTCTCTGAATTCATCTGGGAATTCAAACCCCCCTAACAATTCGGATGACCTTAACTCGCTTCACTTGGGTTCCCAGGGAACTTTAATGGCTTGTGTATCTTCACTGGAATTAAGTTATTTTGCCTTCTTGCGTAGGCGTTGAGTGGAAGAAGTAGAATTCCTCAAAATTTTGAAAAATGAGTATTGTCTAAGGCATAGCAGCACATTATTTGTACTTAAACCCGTCCACATAATAGTTCAAAACAGAAGTAATGAAATCTAATAACAGTAGGTAGGGCATCAGATCATCTCACGGACTATAAATAGTGTAACCTAAGTAACAAACAACAACACAAAAAAACCAACAAGGATTATTTACCCTGAATTCCAGGGAAAGGTGGAGGTGGTGCATTAGGGCTGATGAGCTGAGTTGATTCTGTTGGAGGGCCAGATCCTACTGACAGGTTCCACGCCGAGCCCCGCAAAGACCGTATGATGTCCCGTTTGATGCTATCGATGTGGCCAGTACATCGGGCCGCTTCACGTTTTCGATCCTCTCGCAATTCATACCTGCAATATACCAAATACTGGACTTAACAACTATTACAATCAGTTTAACAATTATTGTTGTTAAGAATTTCACAACAAGAATGCATCATTCGGATTGCCAGACTTCAAGTTTAGTGATTTTAAAACATTATCTGCGCTGAAAGTTACATAAGCTGCTTGGCATTCAGTCAACTTCCGCCCAACAACGACGGAAGTTGGCTGAGCACCAACAGCCGGGTAACAGACCTGCTCTACTATCATACGACCAGTTGGGCATGCCTGAACTTGTTAGCTAGTCACGTGACGTAAACCTAAGCCTTCTATTGTTCAGTCCCCCCCCCCCCATAAATATGAGGGTCCGGGCAATAGGAAACTAGTTGGTGAAGGGTAGGCAACTCGAAAGGATGTCTCCCTGAACTCTGCTAGGATTAGACCAAACTCTTAAACTTGTGTTTAATGCCTAATATGTGTGACTCGGTGCATGGTCCCCTAGCTATGCAGTAAGGAGTGAATTGGGCTCGAGATATTCATGAAAACAATCGTCCACTCCCTGAGTACGTCACAGAGTATGTTTATCAAACAGTTCATAGGTAGAAATGGTAAGAATAAAGAGTAGGGTAGACAATTTAAGTGTAGGGTAAGAATAAAGTGTAGGGTAGACAATTTAAGTGTAGGGTAGACAACAGATACAGACGCAAAACTATTTAAGTTGCCTTTCGGATTTATTTAACTCTTGTTGAGCCATTGGCTTTTCGTCTTGTAGGGTAGACATGTAGTACAACTGGCATGTATTTGCACTAATTTTAAATGATACACTTTCACCAAGAGATAATTGCTAGATACCTATGCGCTGTCTGATTCTAGTCACACTTGGCGTGTTCAGCTTGGACATCTAAGAATCACCCTAGTTTCATCTTTCCAGTGAAGTTACCTTAAAACCTTGTCCTCAATAAGGTCAAGTTCATTAATGGTGCCAGACAGAAGGGACAATTTTGCTAGTTAATTCGAATTGGATATTTGTAGTACCTTTTACACGCCACAATCGACATGAGCGTAAAGCAACGCAGGGTTGTTTTCTTTCCAAAAATGTCTTGTGTGGTTTAGGTCAGGTTCGAACCTGGGACTTTTTGACATACGAGACTGTCGCGCAAATCATCAGGGTACTTGGCCCCAAACGCTAAAGACTGTAAACAGCAAAACACTGGACACGAAACACGGAAACAAAATAGAACAAAAGCTAAAACCTTACACTAACATAGTTAACATTCGGTCCATAATAAAGGCTTACGAAATCTTAAGTATTTTTATTGTAGGAGTGTTGCTCTTGTGTTATTGTTTCCTCGTCTACCTCAAAGAGTAAAAAACGAGACTGAGACGAGGAATACTACTTGTCTTTATTTACTTCGGCGTTGCATGATTATGAAATCCTACTAAATATTTTTAATGTGTCTGATTTTCGCTGTCTGGCTTGGTTTCTTCATTCCTTAGTGTTAATGTGAGCATGAAGTAGCTGTGTTGGAGTAGAACCCTAGTGTAGGCTTATACTAGAAAGACTGTGAGTAAATTTTCAAAGTAATGCAGAATACACGAAAATACAGATCTCAATCTTTGAAATAATGACTGAAAATCCCCAGGTTGAAGCAATGCAGGTAGATCTCCATTAGTTTTAGGATTGAAGAGGATGCAGAGAGAAAAATCAGATTTGTCCACGCACAGACATCTAATTTACTACGAAAGACTTAGGGACAAAAGGGAGGAAGTAAGATATAGGGAAGGAAGGTAGGAAGATGAAGGGAAAGAAGGAAGGAAGTAAAATGTAGGAAAGAAAAAAAATGAAGGCAGTTGAAAGGAAAAAAGGAATGAAGGGAAAGAAGGAGTGAAATAAGATGTATGGGAGGAAGGCAGGTGGAGGAAAGACGGAAGGAAGTAAGATGTAGGGAAGGAAGGAAGATAATGGGAAAGAAGGAAGGAAGTAGGAAAAAAGATGAAGGGAAAGAAAGAAGGTGGTACGATGTAGGGAAGGAAGGATGGAAGATGACGGGAAAGTGTGGTGTTTGCCAGTACCGCTAAGGCGCGCTACTGATATATATATATGTTGTTCTATGATTAAACACACCTTATGTTATGTGGCTTGGTCCACTCTGTTGCATGCTTGTATGCATCATGTGACTTTGTCACATGATGCCAAAATGTATTAAATAGGGCAGCAGCTCGGCTGAGCTTTTGCTGCTGAATACCTAACCGATACTCATTGTGGGCTTACCTCACTTTGTACACACAGTAGATATGTTACAGAAAGTACGAAAAAAGTAAGATGTGGGGAAGAAAGAAAGGATGGAAGGAAGAAAGAGTAAGGAAACGAGTTAATTGTTTAATGAAACATTGTTGGGAAATGTTTTCGTAGTAGTACGTCTTGCGACGGTCCAAGAATTTCACTTGTAGCATTGTAGGAAAAGAAGGAAGGAAGGAATCTGAAGGGAAAGAAGTAAGATGGAAGGAAGGATGGAAGATGAAGGGAAGGAAGGAAGGAAATAAGACGTAGGGAAGGAAGGAAAATGAATGGAATGAAGGAAGGAAGTAAGATGTAGGGAAGGGTAAGTGGAAGGAAGAAGTGAGAGTGAGGAAAGGTGGTTAGTGGTGAAAATTAGGGATATGGATCTTTTACTGACGAAGCCTATTGATGAGAGATGCGGTTTAAAGTCTTCCACAATGAGCAGCCAAGATTATTGAGTAGTCCCAGCTGCAAAAAATACAGTACTCGTAACTCTTAAGAGTCGAGCACTTGACCCACTGGGAAAGTGTCTCACCACAATACATAAACCCCAACCTAAACCAAAAATACCAGATGTTCAAGTCTGTTTTGTAGATTACCTTGTTTATTTATTTAATAAATTGGTATTAATTATTAAGTTGAATTTACACAGGTTCAGTGAGCTTAGTACAATCACTTTAAAATTAGCCAGATTGCTGCACACTGGGTCAAAAGTTGCGGCGAGATGTGTTGTTGCACATTTGCTTGAACTTGACACCACCTTTTCCAGGCGCAGCAAAACACACCCGACTTCTAAAGCAAGATATTACACAAAAATTCATGGGATTGCTGTCGTGGATTCTTGGCAATGGATCATCATTGTTCGAACGTAAAATTTTTTTTTTTTTTTAGTAGCCGTCGTAACAAATGAGAAGACACTCCCAAGCACATTCTACTTGACAAAAAACAAAAAAGACTGGGAAAAAAGCTGCAGCCGGCCTTGGAAGTACAAGTAGTAGTCCCAAAATTTCTCACAGGGTGTCGCAACAAAGCGGTGATGGCAGCACCAAAAACTCAACAGAAAAGTGTACTGATGAAGCCAAGCTCATTGCATTATACGTTAGTGCTGGTAGTAAGTAATTTAAGGAAAAATATTAAAGAACAAACAATGGAGAGCGAATTGCGTTGAGTGGCAACATCACTAAGCGAGCCAACTGAGTGAGCGAAGCAAGGGAAATTAATCCGTTTGAAAAGTAAGAGAAAAGTAGGAGGACAACCAACAACCACGAAGGTAATAACAGTTCTTACCGTAAACTTGAGATGTCCTGTTTGATTTCCAATAGGTCATCTTCATTGACGCCATCTTGGCGCAGTTGTTTTTTGATCTGGTGAATATAACGGCTTACCAAGCGTTTCATCACGTCCTGTCCAACAGAAGAATGGTTAAAAAAAAACACGGAATTAATTCACTAAAATTAGTTTTTACCATCCTAAAATATTTACCTTTAGCTAATGGCTTATATTGCTTATTCAATGCGCCAATGCCAATTTTAAAACTAAGAAGCTATACCTAGCGATTCCATTAGATGGCATCCCAACTCATTGCTCAACAATGCATGGCATGCCATTCAATCCTCTCACAATTGTTTTACAACACACCGGATCCAGGGTAAACGGGGTAGGTGGGCGGGTTAAATGAAAGGTAAGATAGTCAAAACAAATTTTAGTAACTAAAATTCTGTTTCTTAATATCTTCAAAATACTTTCTCTTTAGTTAATGGCTGACTTTATCAAATAGGAGGTGAGTCGAGCCAAACTAACCAGAGCTATAATGCACAAATGAAAAGTAACCATCTGATCCAATTCTTTCATTCATCCACACACAGTTGGGGTACTCACACCCTACCACTCACTGCCGTAGCCTATGCTACATCACTCATTTAGAGGTAATTTTCCACTCAAGTTGATACTTGGTATGATATACTAAAAACTGTCAAGCAAGCAGGGAGGCATGTTCTCGAGTCTCCATGACACAACCAAGTAACTGTTCTGAAATCACAACATTTTGCCATCAAGCATTTTTTTAAAAGTTGCCATCTGAGTAATGCATCGTTCTTGCTTCCTCATGCAGTGGGAGGTCACTCCCGTCTGGCCCACCCACGGCTGTAATCAATTCAATATCCCCCCCCCCCCCTTCCACAGCAAATCAAATTTGCCACTGCGATTGATTCCTGCAATGATATAGTAAGAAAGAATCTGTGAACTTAAATAACCAAGAAATTGTTCCAGAACTGATCAAAATAAGAATAAAACTACAACCAATGGAGCTACGTTCCCGATACTCCAAGAGACTGTAAAGTAGCAGAACTTAAACACGACATTTTACGTCGGGAAGCTGAAAAACTGCACTTGTCACTATTGTAATCTCTGGGTATGACCAGGAAGCCATTCCTTGATCTACCAAGGAAGAGTTTTGTAGGATTACTGACCTATACCATGGCATCAACAATAGCAGGTTACACCGACAACCACCTTTCATTTCCCTTTCTTTCAACAAGTCACCTTCAACCTCTCGTTCCAATATAACCTCACCCCTTCCATTGATACATTGATAGGCAAGCTATGATAATGAGGAGTAACCAGCCGTCAAGCCATTGGGGAGGGGGGTGGATTTCAAATCTCCTTCCACAAAATACACATGTAGAAATCTCAGTAGATGAATGATTAAAGTTTTTCCTCCACAACCACCTTTTGCAACCTTAGGTGGACCCAGGATGAGCGCCGGCTTTCTTCAGGGTGGTAGTCGACCACGGGACTATGTCTGCCAGATACAAGCTCATTAGTCCAGATGTGAGGTTTCACACGGGAAAAGGGTAACAGATTCTAGGTTGGGAGATTAATGAAAATAGATGAGTATCTTCGACTGTGGGGTCGGCAAGCATGTGGCAACATCATACTGATAGGTTTAAGAAATACCTAACAACGAATGATAGTTTCATCTTGAGTTAAGTCCTACACATCTTAAGACAACATACAGGAGACCTTGGGTCACCACCCCAAACAGTATATTAAAGAACAAACAAAGTAGACAATTTGTTATAATGTTCTTTAACGGGAGTGCAGCGTGGAATCCTGGTGTTACAATTTCCCCACACAAAACGAAGGAATATTAAGAGACTCCTAAGTCAATTTATTCGATGAAATCCACCAAACTAACGAGGGTTCCTTGAGTTGCACCGGCAACCCACCAATAATTGGTAGGCGGAAGTGGTAAAGCCTCCCACATAACGACCCCAAATACAAAAACAACACTGAATGGGAACTCCATCCAACTTCTTCAAAGGCATTACTTTGCAAGATATTAGGCACAAAGTAGCTCAACATACCACGTGCTAAAAAGCAATTGTCTATAGCAGCAATAAGACTCTGGTTAACAGTACTGATGCATGGTCAACAGGTTTTGTTGATACAAACTTGGTAAAACTACAGTTCTGAAGAGACTAACTTCAGGAAGAAGCTGTCAACCGCTAATAGTAACTAGTCCGTATTAAAAATCGTGCAGCCTAATCTGCACCGCAACTTAACTGATAGAGCCGGGTCCATCATCCTACTCATTAGGAAGGTTAACCAACATGAGGCATCCAATCGCAACATATGAATTAAAACTAAAACCCTGGATAGTACCGATCTAATTAACAAGGAAAAAGGACAGATGTTCATACTTAACTCAAAATCAATATAAAATTCAGTTCCAGAATACCAGAAACGAACTTAAATTTCTGTCCAAAGCGTAAATCGTCTTTTGGAGGACTACTTCGTGTGTACTCCTCAAAGTTATCAGAATGAGCACTAGGCTTGGTTGATTCCCTACCTATTACAAAGCTTCAACGTACTGTAAAACTGGTGTGACGAGGTACAGTTTGATCAGTCGTTTTCTGATATTAATTTCAATCTTTACAATTGCAACTCACCTTCAGGAGGGATACTCACTTACATTTTACAGATGTGCAGTGTTCCGTCAGTACCTGGAGGAACGTGCGGCACGGATTTATTTACATCCATCCGATATTAGGCCATTCTTGGGATTCCACAGAGCATTAGCTCCTCTCAAGATTCAACACCAACAATAGATCCATGAAACGAATCCCTTTGGTAGGTAGAGAGGCTCTTCTCATAAAATTGAAGCATCCTTCTGGCCTTAAATCATTTCGATTTACAGCTTGTTCTGCCAAAGCACTTGAATTGTATCAGTGGAAGCCGAATAAGCCAGGGCACGTGTTCACGATCTTCCAATTGACTGTTTATCAAAGGAATCTACAATCTCAACAAATTTATTTGCTATGCCATGCCACCGGAAAAGTCGTGAACACCTGCACAAAGTTTATAAGCGAGTTACAAATGGATTCAGATCGAATATAATTTCATGTAATCGGACCACCGCTGTTAGGGTTATCAAGGGAAATGCATTCAGATTAGGCGTATGATTAGGCTAAACTAGGGACTGCACAACTGCTGTTCAACCCATTTTCTGTGAATGAAATTTGCCATGTTTTATTTCCAAAAATTTTACCTATGCATTTGACACCGAAGAACGTTCAGATCGTTCGTGCTGCACAGCTTTCTGGTCAGACTTACGTCAAGTTTACAGGATGTTACAAACTTCGTCTGAGAATGACCAAGACACACCTTGCATGGATTATTCAAAAAGTCACAATTACGACATTTACAGCATGCAGCACGCCTATCACCCGGAGTTTTTAGGTGGGAGCATTCAACGACTTTGTATAACAAAAAATTAACTGGTGTATCAGACATTAAAAAAAATAATTGCCATTCTAAAACTACGAAGCACTGACGAACATGGACTTCAATACGTCGATGCCCAAGATATTATGAGAAGTGGGTGGCATGCCATGCATTGTTGGGCAATGGTCTGGGATGCCATTTTGGTGGGAGAGCAAGCTTCTTATTTTTAAATTTGGGTGTTTGAGCCGTTTTGAAGATAGTACGAAACAGGCTTTAGTGATTTAAAGTAACTACACAATAAAACGCATAATTATTGGAAAAAATTCTCAAACGCTACTGCAAAAAAAAAAAAAAAAGTCTGCAAACCTACCTGATAATGGCCCTTCACTTTTTTCTTGTATTCTGCGGCTCCATTCTGATTCGGCTGAAAAGAAATTAGACCATTAGCTTGAGCTCTAAATTTGAAAGGTTATATTTGTAACAGTTACAAAATACTAAAAATGACGCAAATTTATTTTTCAGCAAGTTAGTGCAAAACATTACTGTGCTTTGAAATAAATTCACTGCCATCAGTGACACGCGCAAGTCAATTTCGGATTTAGAATTAATTAACTAAATTCCACTTTTGTGGACTTGATAGAATTAATTCAACATTAGGAAATTCCATGTAATGAATTGATAGAATTGATTTTTATTAATCTTTAGTTATGCAAAACATTGTCTATATTAGATTTGGTTGTTATTTGACTTAAACTGCCTTGTTGACCAGCCTTGTTCAGTCTGATGTGGAGGAGCAACCACACCCTATTCAAGCCGATTCAAAAAAAAAAATAAATAAAAAATTGATTATACACAATTTTAGTTCCAAACTTAACCAAAATTCTCTACATTTTCGGCAATTTTCTAAATTTTGCAAAATTTACCTTAAATTTTGTTGGAATTCTGTTGAATTGGTTGGAATTGAATGAAATTGATCAAAATATTAATTGAATCAGCCAGGAATTGACTGGAACTAAGATTGGAATTGACTTGTCAGGATGACGAACGAAAAGTAATTCATTGGAACTGGTTTGAATAAGCAAATGAAGAATAGATACAAAAGTGAATCGAACTGCATTGAAACATGACACGACATGTTGGAATTGAATTTGACTCGTGAATTTGAATTTGAGTTGATTTGGAACGGAATTGCCTGGTTCCAATTATAATGGGGCAAAATTTAGCCAGCTGGGTTGAGCAATGTAAAACCCGTTTTCCACTTGAAATAGCTCTTTGTGCTTATTACCAAATGGACAAGTTTAACAATACGGACCTTGTAGGTACCTACGAAGAGCTTTTGCTTAGTTGTATTTTTGCATCCCACTAAATCTTCTCCATTTTATTATTTATTTTAAACAAAATGTTTTATAAATGCTAGTTTTATTCCCAACGTTTTAACAATTTGCAGTCGATCTTCGTCCAAAAAACATCGTTTTAATTGTCTAACAGTATTATTTCTTTCTTCACATTAAAAAGTTTGTGTGATAGTGTCCGCTCAGAATGCCTTAATACCTATCCAAAAGCTACTTATTTAGTAGACATAAGTATGCTATCACCTCTTCTAGGATTTAAATCTGGAAAGCTTATTTTCCACAAAAAGAAGGAACATTCCACCGTAAAAGCAAAAACATATAACACTAAAAGCAAGGGTGTCTTCAAAAATTAACCCGGTTCGCAAGCTAAATTAACTCGGGTTTTATCTATACATCACGAATTAGTAGCCTTCTTAACAAATCGTCACACGGAACGCGTCGTCATTGCATCATGGTTCATTCACGATGCAATAAACTACAAAATCTGTTAATAAGATACTGAAACAAACTCGCCCAGCTCACACAATGAATTATTGCAATTAAATGCAACCCCCCCCCCCTTGTTTCTACTCATTTTCAATTGGTAGATAGCCTAGCCTAGTCGTTTGGAGTTTTTACCGCTCCCCCTCCTCTCATTACCACAGTTACCCTGAACAACATATACCTTAGTGAGCTTGTTTGTTTTGCTCACGTGGGTTACTTAAAGTTGTGGTAGGCGAGGGGGCGTCGGACGAACATCTAACTGGAAAATCATCTAATGGGATAATTGTCTAATATCTGCGTAAATAAAAAATTTGGAAAATCGTCTAAACGGAATATCGTATAATGGAAAATCATGTAAACGGAATATCGTATAATGGA
>JAHWFP010153014.1:0-26571 GCA_023313725.1 Lithobius niger | reverse complement strand
TTAAGTGTTTAATTAGTTTATTAAAACCTTAAAAGCAAGGAAATTGGACTTTTGAGTGATTCTGGTAGCAAGAACTTACAATCGTTTTAAATTCGGATTAATTTTTTTTACAGGCTATTCATAACCGGGATGAGCAACGGAGGGGGAGGGCTTTGGTTTTAACATTTTACGTATTTTTTACGTTGGTTTCGTCCTTTTTTTTTTGTTTGGTTTCTTTCTCTTTTATTTTGCTTTCGTTCATTGTTATAATCTGCGCTATACAAATAAGAACGTAAGCAAAATAAAAGGGAATGAAAGGGAAAAAAAAAAAGAGGACGAAACCAAAATTAAGACCTTAATAAATAAAAAAAGGAAAGTGGTCTCTTTAGTGAATCTGGAGGCAACAATTTACAATCATTTTGGAATCAGATTAGGCTATTTTTTGTTATAACAGGTGGTTAATAATGAAGGAGGAGAAGTAGGGAGGGGGTGTTGGGTTTTGGTTTTTAATATTTTATTAGTTTATTGAAAACAAAACAAAACAAAAACAAGGAACTTGGTCTCTTTCCTGAATTTGGTGGCCCTGAAAAGGGCCGTTTTTTCAGCAGACGGTAATGAATGTGTTTATTCAGCAATATCTTCAATTCCACTCAAAGCAGAGTCACTTTCCTCTTCCATACTTGAATCTTCGTCACTTGATCCATTAACGGTAAATTGAAGTTTCTCAACAATAATATCAGACAAGCCGTCTGATTTTCACATCAGCTCTTCGTATTTCTTCACGTGGTTGACGCAGTTGATCCATTTTTCAGCAGTTGCTTGCGAAAATGCTGTTGGCATCAATTGTTGAATTTCATTCATTTTAAATGATCTATTTTCAGCTGCAATACATCCTTTAACGATGCTCCACACCATTTCAATGGGATGTGGGAATTTCGTTGTTCAAAAAAAAATTGTGTACCTTTCTTCGGATTGCTGACTGCGTGAAGTCGTCGTAAATTTTCAGCCGCGATCGTTTACCGACGGAGCCAGGACGCCTTTTCCCGGAAGTTGTCAAGCGGCCCGCACTTGAACGGAACTCGGCCTTTATACTGAAGATGGAAGTCTTCGAAATTCCAGTTAATTCTGCTGTTTTAGCTACAATGGTCTTCACGCTTTTAAGTGGCTCCTTTTGCCGAAGTTTGCTGTACACATTCAAAACCGTCTGCTTCTGAGAGCTTGTCAAAGCCTTTCCTGCAGCCTGGCGCTTGAAAAACGTGACCGGAGAGGAAGCAGCCATCTTGATTTTGGTCGATTGGCAGAGAAAAACGCAATATTTTGGCTTTTAATAAACTGCAGTGTATGAGTAATTTGTGTCGCTGTAATCAGGCTTACTAATCCACATTATTCATATGAAAGTTTGTTTTGGGCGATTAGCTATTAATAACTAATGTAATAACGTTTTTACATGCGCACTATTTCTCTTTGGTGCAGGGGTGAAGCATCGCGTGGTAGTGATTCGGCCACCTACCTGTTCGCGTTGGTCCACGCTTGACCCCGATTTTAGTTTAGTAGCTACCACTGTAACAGACTTTTGCCAATTTTCAAAGGGTCTGGGATTATGAGTTTATAGCTGGGGCGGGAGCAGAAACCTGAACGACCTTTATTTTTCCTGCTTTTTGTAGTTCGCTGACCGACGTGGGGTGCATATTTCCTCGACAGTGAATTTTTGGTTGTGGGGGAGGGGAAGCTCTCGCCTCCCCCCCCCCCCCCCACCGCTCCCAGGTTTAGGCCCTGAGGCTACCGTGTGCTATTAATTGTACGATTTGGATGAGAATGGAGTGACAAACGTTTGTGTTCATATAAGCTTTTAGCATCTCTAAATTCCGTGGGATCGACGGGAAGTCCTGGGTTTGAGTCCCAGTCGGGGCAGATGTCTTTTCTTTCTTTCTCAGACTATACCAGGCGCCATGGCTGTTTGCTGTGACGTGCATATCACGTGACTGGGCTAGTCGAATCAGACGTCCAAACAGCCGTTGTTCTCGTTCGTCATTGGCTAACTCATGGTTTTTAGTGTATCTTTAGTGTATCTCACAAGGCCAGTCTTTAACCCTTTAATGCCCATGCCAAACTGGATAGTTGGGTCGGTCGCGGGATTCGATCCGGCATTCACTTGGTTTGCAGACGAGGACGCTAACCACTGGGCTGTTGCTGCTCGCTTTACTCGGGGTCCCCGGGAACCCCTCATAAAGCTCGCGTTGCGCGTTGGGACTTAGTTTTTTGCCGTTTAGTATCCGTCCATTTAAAGGGACGCCAGACTATAAAGGCTTAATGCAGACTGTTTGTTTCGTTTACCCTTTACCTTGTGATTTATTCTTTATTTACGTTAGGTAGTTAGTTAGCCCTTACCCTTATATGTGTAGCATGCTATAAGTAATTCATGGCGCTTAGAAAACCTCTAAGGGGAGGAGGTTGGTCCGTACGCCCCCCCCCCCTTCCCTGCCCCGTAGATCCGTCAGTGACTTGATGGATACATCGATGAGAAAAGCGGTGGCCAGGTTTACGAAAGAAAGAGGTGTTTTTTTTAACGTGTGCTCACCATCAAGCTCGCTTGCATTACACTTGCGTTGTCAAGGGTGTATACACGTCACCCGATCAAACGTTATTTTTCCTCAGATGGCTGATAACAGCCAAACTGTCTCAGCTGTAAAAGCCACACGTATCTAGTAGTTGCCATGCTCCTATATATTTTATCTAGATAGGACGGACGTTACTGTGATCGCTGAGTCTTAATGAAGGAAAGAAGAAAACAAGCCATATAGCGAAAATCGTTCACTAGAAATAACTTAGTGACCTGGGGACGAATTTGGGTTGCCAGTTCGAATCCGGGTCATGCCACTCCAACGAAACGTAAGTGCATAAAGGTGACATACTGTACTACGTTGTTTCTAGTGTACGATTTTTTCTGTTTGGCTTGTTTTCTTCTGTTCTTTACATAATTTGCAGCGATTTGCGCAAATTAATTTAATCCTACGTTAAGCCTTTGTATTTATTTGTATTCCTCCTCCATTGCCTATGGCCGCAAGCATTCTCGGTCGAATGGAGCCCTGGTCACTGCTCTGACCCTGATAACGAATTCAGTGAGTCATCTTTATGTAAGTGGAGGGGTGGCCGTGGTGACAAAGGCAATATGGCTGTTTCCTGGGGACAAACTGGCTTGCAAGTTCGAATCCGGTCATGCCACTACGACGAAACGCAAGTGCATAAGATAATTTACTGTACTACGTTATTTCTAGAGTATAATTTTCGCTGTTTGGCTTATTTTTTCTTCTTTTCTTTGTATAATTTACAGCATTTTGCGTATATTTATTTAATCGCTGACTCTTGGCGGGCGACATACTAGCGTGTGTCTTAATAACATTCCATTATCTAAGGTTTGACGGATCACGTAAGTCTTCATCACAGCCAGTATACCGACAATACAAACTGTGACATAGCCGAGACACGAACCTCCATCGGTACATTAGATCGATGTTATCAGCCGTTTATCGACTCTTTGACTTACAAACTAATCCTTTTAAAAAGGCCCTATAGTTTGTTTGGGTATGGTTTTTTTATAGCACGACAATTGGCGAATGGATCTTTGTCCCATCATACACTGGGTCCAGCCCTTCTCCTTCCCACCGAGTCAAATCAAGTTTCTGCCTTATTATTATTGTTTTAACTGATTTTCTTAAAATTTCATGTGGGATGGAATGAAAAATGATTGGTGTATTAATTATGTCGCCCTCAAAAGTTATTAATGAAGGCAATTACGTTCGCTTTGCCGGAAGCGCATTTTTGCGTCAATAATTATCTCTAATCTCCTTTCCGAAGTCTAATTAAAATGTAATACTCTCCCTCCGAATTTTTGACTTAATTCCTTCAAAAAAAAAAGGGATGCTTCCAACAATAAGAAATGTTTTTATTTTTTATTATTATTTTTTTTTGCAGATGCGAAAAACAAAAAATGAAATAAAATCATACTGACGTAGGAATTTTGAGCGTACATACCGAAGCAAAATTTAAAAAAAAATTAATTATTCTTGTTCCGACGATCATTTAAACGTCGTTCTGAGAATTGATTAAAAAGCTGCCGTTTCTGCGGGTCTTTGAAATTTAAGATACACATAATTCGTCTTCATTGCCTTTTATTTTTGTGGGAAGATCTTTTATTAAATTAATTGGAATTTTGAACTGATAAAGTATTAAGCTGTAAATATTAGCTAGAACTCCGTTTGCTTATTTCCTCCTGAAATTACTAATAAATAAAGCAATAAGACCTTGTTGCTCGTCGAAAGCTATTTGTTAGGCTCTCTTTATGTACCGGATTTCCAGTTTCCAGTAAATGAATGTGGAAATATATGTAAATATTTAAATGTATTACACAAACAAGGGTAAACAACAAGTACAACAGTAAATTTAAACATTCCTACAACCTTGTCGTAATTTCTCGCTATTTCCAAAATTTACCTTTCGCACAACAGATTCTAAACCATGCGCAATGGCTGTTAGCCGTGACGTCACCCTGTTAGCCAATGACGAACGAGAACAACGGCTGTTTGGCCGTCTGATTGGACTAGCCCAGTCACCTGATATGCACGTCACAGCAAACAGCCACGGCGCGTGGTATAGTGGTGATCAAACGACCGTAGATAAACTGTCATCTCTCAGCGACAAGGGCGGATCCTGAACGAATCCATGGAGGGAACGCAGGATGATTTTTCTACTTTTTCGTCATTGTTGTCACAATTTACTGCTTTTGTCAACAATTTCGGCAGGTTTTCGGAGTTTATTTGCCTGGGAGGGGGCCGCAGCCCCCTCGGCCCCTCCCTTGGATCCGCCCTTGCGCAGCGAGCATTCAAGGTCCAACATGGCGCTCCTACGAGTTAGCAGAATCGAATAGAAACCAGCGAATGCTGGAATTCGAAATTATTCGGCAGGAATTGTTTTCTTGTAGTCACAAAATCGACGCCGTCATGCCACGTGTATCAAACTTCGTGTCACGAGCCACGAGAAGAGGATCTCCGTCCGCATTGTCGCCATGGTTATACTGTAATAATAATAATAATAATATTTGTTGGATCTAAAGTGCACAGTACAGAGATGGATACCAAACTGTCATTGACACCCAGCCTAATTTAACAAATACGTAAATTGGCCTGGTTTGTCGTCATTTCACAGGTTAAAAACAAGGTTAAAAAAAATAATAAGAATCTAAGAAAAGAAAGAAGGTAATGTCAGAAGGACCGTTAAAATTTTGTGAAGTCAGGGCCCCCACAACGAGGGGGAAGGGTGGGCTCAGGTGGACCCACTGAACCTAGGCCCGGTCACTCAAGGGCCCGCACGGCCTACAAAAAAATATTTCGCAACAGTAAGTCTTGATGACTATGAGTAATGTACTCGATTTGTTTGAATTGTGAATTTCTTTAACATTCCCAACAAACAACAATTCCAATCGAACGGCAACCAACACGGAGCAAGAGCACTGTAGTGCACGTCTGCCAGGAGGGAAGCCTTCCAATGTAAGCATCCCGGATTAATGAATGAACCAACCTGTTAAGCACAATTGTGGCCGACGAATATTATGACACAGTGATTTTTTTTTACGATTTACGATTTTTTTTACGATTTTAGTCGGGGGACAGCAGGTGGGGCGCCTCAACAACACTACCAGGTAGAGAGTTCCAAACATTCACCATGCGATTAGCAAAGAAAAACTTTCTACAATCATCTCTTGTCCGAGCAACAAGCGGATTTTTTGAGTCTTCACGCAAGGTAAAAAAAAAAAACACAAGAAAAAAAAATCTGCCTGGAAATCAGTATGACCACAAAGAGCTTGAAAAGTTAAAGTCAAATCTGCCAGAAGACGGCAGTATTCCAACGATTCTTGCTTAAGGACTGCCAAGCGTTCAGGTAGAATTTGTTTTTCATCCCACAAAAGTATTGGTGAAATTTCGCTGAACATATTCAACGTTGCCAATACCTCCCAATAAATGAGGAGACCAAACAGAACTCGCATTGGTCGTACAAACACCTTAAAAGCCCAGGTTAACATCGCCAGATGTGAAAGTAGGCTACGTCGAATCGTAACCAAACGCTGCCTCGCTTGTGAACAATGCAAAATTGATTCAGACTAAGACTTGCTTACTAGATGCAGCCAACTTGAAAAATGCAACTAACATCCTACCTTGCGCATCTCTGCTGAATTATACTAATGTCCAATACTACTGCCACAAATTCCAGCTAGTTGTGAAAAGTACTCTTTTCTTATTCCCGCATCCAACCGTTACCGTACCTTGTTGGGTAAATGCGATGGTTTCTTAATTATGTGCTTGAATGTTTGTTTTTTCCCCTTCATGTTTAAATAATTCCCACCCTTAAATAACTAATATAAACTGACGGGGAAGCATGACTTCGTAATTTGTACTAATTCACGTTCATTTTATTCCGGTGACGCTAACATGCTTAATACAAAACAATCCAAGTTAATTTTACGAAAACTTTTGCGTTGACGAGCCTCCATGAATTCACAGCCTACGTCGTATTTCTGACAGCCTTATGTATGTTGCAATCTGGAAAAAAAAACTAGCAATAATACCTTAACTTTTAATGCGGTGTATTTAAGTTCATTTATCTTTTTAACAAAATTGTCCTTACCGTGATGTGTTGGAAATTTCAAGGAAGCGTCCTTACTAATGCACGTTTATTAGACACCGACTTGAGAATCGAAAGTGAAACTGGCATAAAAATTTATAAAAATTTTAAAAATTTAAAAATTATAAAAATTTAGCTTTGGCTTGGAATCCTTTTCAAAAATTAAATCTTCATGAAGTTGGTTTTTTTCTGATTTCTTGGAGTCTTTCTGAAAAAGCAATTAAACTCCAGTTACTCACTGCAGTGAAAAAAAAAGTAGTTGTATCTGCTAACTAATATTTTAAATAAAATTAGTTGCAACTACGGTTGCAGTTCTTTTGTGGTAGTTAGTATTTGTAACATTACTGACTACCACAAAAGAACTGAAACTTTACTTGCAACTCTAGTTTTATTTTAAAGTAGTTAGTAGTTGCAACTATTTTTGTTTACTGTAGGCTAGTTAGTTACTAATTTTGTAGTAGTCGTTACCCATCACTATTTTTTTTAAAGGGTGTAAAAGATAACATAGTTAAAAAGTAGTCTAATTAAAAAAAAAACTGGTTTAATAACCAAAACCCTAATGGTAACACTGTTTTAAGGAGGCCAAAACGAAAATTGTCTGCTTGAATCTTCATCCGTGTTCTGTGGTTCAAATTGCTTGTAACGAACTGAAAACCGTTTGAATCGAACACAGAATAAGTCCTTCAACTACAACTACTGCCCACGCAGTAGCACTTCGTCAATTTCTGAAGGTATTGTCGATATTACCATAGTTGAATGACACCATCGAAGCCGCCATTTTTTATTTCAAGTTTCTCGGCCTCTCCGATGGGTTTGCTTGTTGTACTTGGATGTTATGCTGTCTTTGGAGACTGACACATGGCGCCCTCTCGTGCCATTGATAAAATCCGGTACTAATTTACCCTCCGTTTTTCGAGAAGTGTCATTTCCTAACTTATCACCCTCTGTTCACAAGCATCGTATACATTGAAACTTAACCTACATTTTATTGGTCAAATCCGAATTTCGCCAAATTCGGGAAGAAATTACGGGCACCATTCAGTATTTTTAAACGCCAATTCTAACGTTAAGACATGATGCGTTACTCAAATCAGTTAAGCAACAGGTACTGAACCACGGCACATTCTAAATTACAACTGTTGCCGCTTTTTTTTAATTTGTCATTTTCAGTTTTACTCCCCCCCCCCCCCCCCACGAACAGAAGCTCGTATGTGGTGGGAAACATGGTACTGTAAAAAAGGAATTGACGCCTGCATGTGGCTCAGCATGCATTTCTTTTATTTACGCAAATGTCACCTAAACCATGCGCAATGGCTGTTTGCCGTGACGTCACCATGCGTTAGCCAATGACGAACGAGAACAACGGCTGTTTGGCCGTCTGATTGGACTAGCCCAGTCACGTGATATGAACGTCACAGCAAACAGCCATGGCGCGTGGTATAAACGTTCAATCAAATCTGGATTAGCGAGTAGCTATTTCCTTAATTCGTTTTTAATTATGCCAATTTTTTTTCAAGACGCCATTCTTTCATTGGAATTTTTTTTAGATTTTTGGGACAAAAAATTCATGTTCCATCTTCTCCCTCTCATCTCTCTTGTATTTAACGAATAGAATTTTTTTTCTTGATTTAGTTGAATTATTTATTTATTATAATTTATAACTTATGCAATTTATTATATATGGCTGTGTCAGTATGGCTCAGCGGTAGGAGCTCGACCTTCGATTTCAGAGGTCCTGGGTTCGATTCCTCGCTCAGGCAGTCTGACATACATATGTAAGTCCAAAAGGCAACGTAAATAGGTTTGCATCCGTATTTGTTTATACATTTTATTAATACGATTATTCTTGTAATTGTTTACTTTTTAAACTTTAAAGAACTTGAAATAGTTGGATGTTTGGTATAGCCTATAGTATATGAGGTAGAGAACGTGGTCGACTCCACGGGTCGATTCGGGTGCAACTTGAATACTGGCAACATTCTGCTCGAACCCAATCTTGTACTTCAACCTTGCGCACATTCGTACTTTCCTCAATTCTTGAAAATGGCAGAATGCTAACCTTGGGCTCTCGGCACCAGTGTGTTTTTTCTGGAGTGGAGTGGGTCTGTCTGGGCTTCAGGGTCTACAAATTGGTCTGCAACCTGTTGAAGGATTTGGGCATTGCTCCAACTCTTTCCCACAAAGCAAAACCAACTCAGCCCGTTCCTAAATAGTGTACACGGCAGGAATTACGCGGGCAAATTCCCCAACACTCTGTACAGTGTGTACACAGTGTAAACTAGAACGAGTTTACCGAACGGACTTACCAAATTACTTGGAACGAATGTACGTTGAAGGAAAGTAATGTGGCATAAAATTAATGGAATGTTAACCAGTTACCTACGGTGTGGCCTTTTTTACTCTTCCTCCGTCGGACTGACCTTTGTTTCAGTCAAAAACTTTGGCCTAATGTGTACTTCCATGCCAGCTCAACAAACTTTATAGGCCTATACACTTTACAGGCCTATACACTTTATAGGCCTATACACTTTACAGGCCTATACACTTTATAGGCCTATACAATTTATAGGCCTGTACACTTTCTAGGTATACCCTTTTTTTTATTACTATTCAGACACCCCCCCCCTTCCTATATATTATTTTCTTATACAAGCCCTATATATCTTACAATTTTGCTAGCTTACGGCAAATTAACTTTTCTTATTATTATTACATTCTTAACATTTTCCTATTTTTGTTACCATAAATTTCTTGTTTTAGAAAATAACTCTGTCCCTAGCCGACTCTTGGGTGCATTTATTAAACGCCTACACTGCCGGAATTTTTTATTTTAGACGACAAAACAGAAACCAAGAAAATAGGAAAAGAAAGCGAATATCCAGCAATTTTCAATCAATTTCGTGTTTTCATCGCTTGTAGTGCTTCTTCGGTGGGTTAACAACCCTGCACCAAAAGAAAAAATTATTGAAAAACAAGGGTAGGAATTAAATTACGGGGAAAAAAACTTGTAAAAATTCTTTGGCTATACGTAAGGGGTTTGAAGATGTTTTCATATATGAATGGAGAACGTAATAAACAATATAGCCTATCTCTAAGTCCCGGTTCCAAATGTCCCCTTCCATAGATTGAAAATCCATATATCTATACCTTGTCCCTGTTTCAACTCGAACTCCTTGTGCAGATCTCAACTCAAAACATCATCCCCCCCCCTGCCCCCCCGTGCAAATCTTAACTGCAAACGATCTGCTTTTGTGCAAATTGCAACTCGGAATATCCCCCAACATGCAAGTCGCATCTGCAAGAACACCCCTTTTTGAAAATCTCGACTCCAAAGATCCCTTGTGTGAATCGCAACTCCAAATCTTCCCGTCGAAATCAGCATCCAAATCTTCCCTGTGTTCAAATCTCCTCTACAAATCTCTGCCTTGTGCAAACTGCACCTGCAAATTTTTCTACCCTATCCCATTAGTCGAAAAATGTTTTTTTTTTTGGTCTGGACTGTCACTCGCTCTGAAACGCCTTGTGCCATCTAGTGACAGTGATATCGTTAACCTTGACCGCTTCCTCCCTGGAAAATGACTATATACGCACGAATGTCACATTCAATAATTAAGGAGAAAGGCATCTTGTTTGTTGTGTACAAAGAATTTTCTGTGCGCATTCCTTCGCTTGTTGCAATCAAGTGCTACATGGAACGAAATAATGGTGGACGGCGCTAGATCTTGCAGCCTGTCATTCGGTGAGGAGGAACCTTTAAGTTTCTCCAATATTTATGAGTTACTTCAATTGAATTTGCAGTGGCGGCAACCACAGTTTCAAAGCGGAAGATCGCAGCTGAAACTCCTTAAATACATAGGTACACTTGCCAAACAACAATGATCTTCACTACTTGTTTCCGCAGATACGAAAAACACGCCTGGTTCCGGATTGTGGCAGCTTTTGCCTGCACATTTCTTATTGTGTGAGCGGCGTATCTTGAGTCCTGGAAGTATTTTATGAGCGGCTACGTCTTCCTGGAGGGGGCGGCTTTAATCGATGGCCGCCATTGTTTTTGTAACCATTTTGGATATCAACAAGGCACTCTGCTACCGAAAACGTACAATCGATTATCTGTCTTCGTTCTGCAGCGAACTCAAGATAGGCCGCGCACACTTTAGGATTGTAAAGGTGTGTTACCGATGCATTCTGTTAAACTGATGGATTTTAGGAATAGGCCGCTAAAAGTTAATTAAGTGGTTCTCAGGAGCGCACTCATGGGTCTTTTCTTAGCGCATGAAACTTTTTTTTATGACATTGTCTAAAAAAAAAATTCCGTTGACGTATTCAGCACTTTCACCAATCATTGACTGGAGCGATGACCACATCGCCTCGAAACGAATCTAAGGGACGTCAGAGGCACATCACAACTAAACACTTGGAGCTAAAGAATGATTTTTATCAAGTTTTAACTTTAGCCCGCTGATCCTGGCATTAAACCATTGATATTGTACTCCACAACAAATTGTGAGCTACTGACTTAGTTTAGTTTGGTAAAAAAAAAAAAAGGCATAGCCCGCATCTGAAACACACGAACGTAAAAAAAAAAAACACCGCCCGCGCGCGTCAACTTTTTAGCACCACTCCTCAGAACCATTTAATTTTTTTTTTCGCGGCCTTAGCGTATTAATTTTAATTTGTGCTTTTACTTGAAAAGACTCCGAACTGAGAAACGAAACGCATTAATTTTAAAGCCGTAATTTTAAAACTTTCGCATTTAATGGCTTCGCCACGTCTTTTAATCAATGAAAGTGCCTTTCAATTTAATCTTGAACCCGCTATGTGTATTCGTTTCAGACTATTTTTTTTTTATTCGTAAAGTCGGGTGCCTTAAGTGAGTTTTTTTTTAGCTTCCCTTTGTTTACATTGCGTTAAAATACACGGTACTTCCATCCCAGTTACTTTAGTTGGTGGAACCGTACAGGGAGCTTTCAATTTAAGGATTCTTTTCAGTTATTTTGTCTGTGTAATCTAAAGGAAGAAGTAGGGTTGAGCTTTTTTTATTACTTTATTGTAAAGCAGATACTTTTGATGATTGATATTTTTTTAGCTTCCTTCCTGATGGTTGGCCTTTGTCCGTTGTGCTCTGAAAGCTGCTAATGTTTTGCGCATAAACGTCCATAAGATTGGCCGGCCACGCTTCAAATTTCAGTTTAAATCATTTACTGCATGAGGATTGCTGATAGTTTAGGATTCTCTAAACACACGGAAATTCTGGGTTCTCCATCGCACATAACCTATAGTAATTCGAACGATGACCGTATTACTAACAGTGGAGTCTCTGTGTTCCGTACTTGATTCATAGCGCTTCTACTTGTATGAAATGAAATAGAGCAAAGCGAAAATTACAAATCGTACACAATTTAAAGTATGTAACGTTGGTTCTTCACACCCAGTGAAAGGAGACAGCAGGGCCGGGGCCACTGACGCTGTTCCCAAGCTTAAAGAACAGATTATTTTTAATTATTCACTAAAATAAAATCCACTTCAAAGTCTATGTTCGTCCGTTACTTGAGTATGCAAGCCCAGTTTGGTCGCCGTTCCTACTTAAAGACATCGATTGTATCGAGGCGGTGCAACGACAATTTACACGTGTTATACCGGGACTCCGCGACGTTCCTCATGTCGACCGCTTGACATGGCTTGGCCTACAGCCATTAGAGCTGCGCCGTCTCTGGACCGACCTAACTTTAACCTTTAAAATCGTCAGGGGTTTGTTGCCCATTGATGTTCCTCTCTTTGATTGTGCAGCATTAACTCGTACTAGGGGTCACTCCTTCAAGCTGTCTGGTGCAACCCCACATTTGGAGATCAGAAAAAACTTCTTCGCTTTTCGAATGATCGAGCCATGGAACTCGCTTAGTGAGGAGACGGTGTCCGCCCCATTTGTCTCAGCCTTTCGACGATTAGTCACCAACCAACTCCTTACCAAATTTCTCAAACGAACCTATTAACCACACCCCAGCCGGGAACGGCGTTAGCGATCTTGTATCCTGCCCATCTCCTTGTCCTTTTGGGCTAAATCTACTATTATTATTATTAAAATGGTTTTGTGGTCTCTTCAGAAAAGGGCTTCCCTGTCCAGACCCCGCCGAAAGGCGAGAATAGACTCAGACTAGACCAGCTCAGAAGATGGAGAATTCCATGGTGTGACAACCCTCACTGTAAAACAGGATACACGAACGTCCAGAAGTGACCTTGGTTTCACCAATTTATAACAGTGACCCCTTGTACGTATTTCCTGTGAAAGCTCGAAGAAAGGGTACATAAACTGGAAGAAAACCCTTTAAGATCTTAAATATAAAGGATAAGGTCTGCTTTAAGTCGACGAAGTTCCAGCGGGTCAAGTCCAAGGCGTTTTAGACGAGATGGATAAGTTAAAATTCGAACACCCGGAAGGGATGCCGTTGAACGGCGCTGGACTGACTCCACGTGATATATGTCTCTCAATAGATACGGCGACCAAACCGGGCTGGCATACTCCAGGAGAGGTCGGACATACGCCTTAAAGGCACGTACCAGGATCACAGCACCACCCGATGTAAAGACACGTTTAATAACATGAAGTCGACCTGAGAGCTGAGTTTACCATATAATCGCAGTGTTTGGACTGTTTTTAAGGTTGAATAAAAAAAAACACTCAGACTCTTTGCCTCAAAGACACTTGGCTGCACCACACGATGTCGACAGTTACGATCACCAATGTGGACTGCATGTAGCTGATAAACTGCAACTTATTGTATGCGCGGTGTATCTTGAGTCCTGCAAGTATTTTGTGAGCGGCTACGTCTTCCTGGATGGGGTGGCTTTAATCGATGGCCGCCATTGTTTTTGTAACCATCTTGGATATCAACAAGGCACTCTGTTACTGTAAACGTGCAATCGATTATCCGTGTTCGTTCTGCGGAGAACTCAAGGCAGGCCGCGGACACTATAAGTATCTGTTGAAACATTGTGTGTGAAACGTTTTCAATCCCCAAATCGCTATTTAACGGCACTAAAAGCCAAAAACCTTGTATAATTAGTAGTTAGACTGGACGGACATACACGCCAATTTCGTGGTGAGTGATGAAAGTTGCCATTTTAGGTGAAAAAAACCCGTTTCAGTACTGTAGTAAATATGCACATCCTTGTATTTGGTAAAAATCACTGCTTAAGACAATTGAAAATACGCGCCATGATATCTTCACTATCTGTCTTGCAACCAAGCAAACCGGTGTTCCAATAGAGCAGCGTCAAGTGACGTCATATTGGCTACGAGACACCATTTGGAGGTAATAGCTACAAGGTGCACTAGATTAAAATATAAGGGAAAAAAACGGCACTTTTATTCTAGACAGTGCTTTGAGAGCGTTTTTTTGCTCCAACAACAAAAATCGCGCGTTATAGGCTTAAGAAATCCAGTCTAATAGCATTGGCTTCAATAAGACGATCTTCCTTTCTCCCTCCAGTGCTCCTTGCAGCTAACCCAGTTACTGGCTCCACCATAGAGTTATACACAATAATACTACGTTATGTCACTGCTCTATTTCATGTACCATAGAAGTATTCTTAATTTAAAAATTGTATGGACGTAAGTTTAACCGGTGTTCGTACGTACCCCTTCAGCAAAACCATTTTCAACGAACATCAGGGACTTTCATGTTCCGAGTTTCACAAAAATTAAGGTCCGTTTTGCTGAATCACAAAGCTTTAAAGAAAATAGCTCAACTGTAAATAGCCTATGCTAAAACTTACAGAAATTTATCGTAAAGCTATAAGACATAAACCTTATAGAGCAGTGACATTTGCCGCCATATTGGCACCAGATTGGCACCAGTATGGGGTTTTGGAGGGCATAACTACAAGGTGCACTACATAAAAATGGAGGGAAAAACAACGGAAGAGCGGATTTCTTAGGCTTAAAATAACGTTGTTTTCTCCAACAACAAAAATCGCGCATGTTAGGTGTAAGAAATCACTCTTCACAGCATCGGCTTCAGTATGACGCCTTTCTGTTTCTCTCTGCAGTGCCCCTTGCAGCTAACCCATTAAGGCTCCAGCATAGAGTTATATACAATAATACTACGTCGTTTCACGGCTCTATACCATATTAAAGGACCACGCTGGTGGTCTGCCGCCAAGATGCATGGCGGTCACTAGCTTTTTGTACTTTAACGGAAACCAGAAATGACCGTATTTCACGATGGTGAGGATAAATACCACGCTGTGAACAGCTTGAAAATTGTTGAAAATGAGCAGTCTTTGTGCCCTGACGAGCAATAGTTGTATTTCAATCACGTGCATAAATTGTATCAATGTCATAAAAGTGCGTGAAGATCGTTGCTTTCAGTTACTAGCTGCTGACTAATTCCACTGTATAAAATAATTTGTGATAGATGCGAATGAGATTTGATATTCAAGAAACTTTTAACTCCAATAGGTGCCTTTTATGGTTTGACGTTTGGGGATGGGGAGACATTTATACAATAGTTTGTAATGCTATTTTCATGCATGTTGGGAAAACGCTACCTTTGCTCAAAATAATTATCACTCTTTATTAGTAAACGAGTGACAATGCGAGGCAGAAAGTCCAGATCTCTTGGGCATTTAACCGAGGGATGCATGTTGAATAGATGCGAGCCTTCTCCATCCATACAGAACTTCACATGCTCAAGGCAAACTCAACCACATGTGACCGAACGTGGATAGAAACCACCGGACAATCCTCGCGCAAGGACCTTCTCGACAACTCGTCAACACTCTCATTACCTCTTCTTCCTGCATGATCAACGAAAACTGCACTACCACCACTTGAATTCGAATAATTTCACACAAATGTCCGCCATAATCGGGTGAGTAAAATCCTGCTCCGCACACCTACTGTTTTTGCAAGGCGACCTGGATGTAAAGGCTTAACGTTAGAAATTCGACGCGTCGTCCAGTTAGCCACCGATTCTGCCACCAGTCGCGCTACTTGCACCCCAAAAATGAACTGTTCTAGCATGAGGACTAAACTGTGAAAGGTACTTGTGACACGCGATACGCAAATTTTAAACTTAAAACACTGCATTGACACCAAATTATTAAAGTTTAACAACAATGGCTTCATGCTACGTACCCCTTTGGTCACTCGACGACAAAACAAAGCCTCCGGAGGTTTAATTTCATGAATTTCAAGCAGAAGATCAACCAAGGTACGTGTGTATTGACTGTATGATACGCCACGGCGTTTTCAATTCTCATTAAAAATGTGTTAAACGACCTTTGACGTAGCAGTAAATCGTCCGAAGACTTCAAGAATAGTCACCATTACCGTAAAATAATGTTCGTTTAGCGCTGCAACACCGGTAAATCCAGTAATGAGAAGATATCACGTTTTTGTGCATCCCGCTAACTCTAATCAATGCTACGATTGGGGTTTTTCGTTCTTCGTGCTTTCAGTTCAGCGCAACGCTTGGACGACGCGTCTAGCATGCTACGGGAAACCGAGCGTTAAGCCTTTTAAATATAGGTAGTGTTGGTTTTTGAACAGACGAGTGAGAGTCCGTGGTGCAGTGTCAACGTCCTCTTTGATGCTAAACTTGTTGTTGTTTATTTTTAAGGATCGCGAACTCGAACTGAGTTATCTGACCCATGACAAATCCTAAACACCTTTTCAACAATTGAATCACGATAAGTAGTCTTGTTACCTCCTAACCAATCACACCCGCGTTGGCCTCTTACTCCCAAGGTTTTGGCTGTATAGTCAGATTCTTAAGAATCACTGTAACTGGATTTAGCCTACACAGAAGGGAGCAAATCTTTTTCCGCCTAACCGACCCTCTTCGAATTTCTTTGCGCTGCGGCATTTCAGCGCGAAACGTAATAATGGCGCCATTCTCTTTCATTAAAAAAAAAATTGATTTAATTTAGGGAAAAAGAATTCCTCTGTCGGCTCCTCTTTGGTTTCCAAAATACCTGCAACTTGAAGCTTAAAAGCCAACGTGTGCACTCGTACAGAATAATATTTCGCAAGAATTTCCTGAATTCACCGGGTAAGAAGAAAGTGTTTAAACTCGGGGAGGAATTCAGAATTTTTTTTTTTTTGCCTTTTTTAATCTGTAGCGGTGCCATCTAGAATCTGTGTTTGAGTTGGTAATTTTTTCTATGAGAAAAGAAATTTACTTAAAAACTCAAGTGAATACATGGTAATATTACTCACAATATTTAATGGTAATTAACGATAAGTAATTAACAAAAATTAATGATAATTAACGATAATTTATTTAATAATCTTGGAGGCCGGCTAAAAGGAAGGCTAAAAGGAAAACCACTTCTCCCCTCCTCGTGCCCGCATTGAAAATGCTCTCTCCCACTCTACCTGCATGGAAACAGGAGGCAGGCATGAGTGGTCGATCAACTCAATAAAGGTTCAATCTGACAAGTCGTCGGGCCGAACAATCACTTCTCCCCCTCCTCGCGCCCGCATTGCAAATGCGCTCTCCCAGTCTACCTGCATGCAAACAGGAGCCAGGCATGAGTGGTCGATCAAGCTGACAAGTCGTTGGGAAGAGTGCCGGAAAAATGTCCCAGGAAATGTGTCCGTAAACTTGATTCATGACCGGCCCCGTGCATAGCACGGGCTTCCTCTAGTCAACAATAATTAACGATAATTAAAAGGACATTCCGCCCAGCGCAATTTTTTTCGATCCTCCACATCAAGTACGGCCCCAAAGTCTTATTTACTTACAGTCAGTAAATCCCTAGCTAAAAATCCGTTTTAAAATGTGACGCCTGCAAGCTTTTCTGTTAAATATTGGTAATTTTATTAACTGCGGAACGCACATATATGATCCTTTGCGCGCCTACAATAACCATGACGTTTCATTGTTTCTGGTTGTGACGACACAGCTTGTACGGCACTTCTGTCACGTGACCCGCAATTCGTCTTTTACGCCAGAATTCGTTCCGCGTCATTCTCGTGATCGTGAGCGGAAGTGACGTTGTAATATTACTACACCGAAGCTCGCGACATGACTGCGCGTGGCTGTTATAAGGCATGCGGGGTGTTGCTTTAACAATAATTAACGATAATTAACAATAATTAACGATGAAAACTGGTAAATTTTGTAATTGGCAAACGTCATTATACTGCACGCAGAAGTCTCCAGTTGTAGGTTGCAACAATTTTATTTATAATGTTTTAGGCGTGTGCGGAACAACAAGCAACGAGTGAAAAAGTTAATTGTTTCGTCAATTTTGTTGTGCTTTTTTTTTCGTGTTATTGTAGGTTAGGTTAGGTTAGTTCCCGAGCTTGAATTTCACCAGAAAGTGTAGAAGTTTCACCAGGAAACGGTTTTCGTAACGTTGTTTTGTCGCTAATTTCCTTGGACAAAAAATGTTTTATCATTTTTGTGTTATAGGTTAGGTAGGCTATTTACCCAGCTGGGTACGGAGTTTCGCCAGGAAACGACTTTCGTACATTTTTTTCTCTCGGTTTTTTTTTTTTTTTGGTTCGTTTTTTTCCGCGATGTTTTGATCTGCGGCTTTTTTCCTTTAGAATTTTTTCTCTCTGCTTTTATTTTCTCCTGTATCCTGTTCTGGGAAAACTAGCGGGAATGGAACTGCTTAAAGTCATTTCATAATTATGGAATCATGGTGAAAGCATGGCAACTGCACTACGTCATTAAAGGTCAATCACGCCTTCAGTATTAATAGAGCAAGCAAAGTTTGCTTCACTGCAACGCCGTGCTTGTTTTGTTCGTAGCTCACCTGTAATTATGAAGTGCTATTTCAGTTCTACTTTCTGTATGTGGTTTATTTTGTCAGCCCGCACGACGTTGCAATTGATTTTTATGTCGTGTCTCTTAGGGTTCCAAAATTAACAATTGCATGAATGACCTTGATAGGGTGGTTCAAGGCCATTCCGGTTGACGCCATGGGAATCGTCACATGTGGCATATTTCAGCATATCAACCTTACCTTTATACGACCAATACATCCTGACATCTGAGCTGCGACCAGACTTTTAGACCACCCTGTATATCGAATATGACGCCCTAGTGCTTGCGGCTATACCCGTGGACTTATTTTTCTTTAAAGACTTCTAAAAATACGGTGTTTTAAATTGAGCCGGTTTATCGACACAAGCAGTCTGCTTCAAATTACGTAAGGCCTAGGGACGGGCGATAATGAAATTTCGACTACGCGATTATCGCAGCACCTTGGTATGCGATATTTGCGATCATTGCGATATTTCTCAACGTGTAGGCCAAGCCGTCTTAATTTGATCCATTGGTCATCACAGCTCTATTCCTACATAGTAAGCCTACTTACTGTACATGTTTAGGCCTATAGTAATCCTTCGACTAGGCCTAAATGCACATACATAATAGGCCTAGTTAGTGTCGTGTTAATATAAAATAAAAAAATAAAATATTCTTATTTATTCAAAATATTTAAGTATACTTTCAAATGTTTTATGTATTCGAAATGCCATACAAGCCGCACTCGCCAGATAAGCCATACCCACTAAAAATATATTACCTAAAAAAAAAACCAGTGTACGCAATCCGAACATATCCTGCACAGTTAAGTGACTTGTTAAGATGTGTAAATGTTGATATTAATTAATCAACAGCCAAGCAATTTAAGTTGTAACATTAGTCCTGTTAAAAACAGCAGGGCGTAGCAATTTTTCCTGTCCACGGTTGTTGTAAAATGTAGATTGGATGGTTTATTAGAAATAACTACAGAACGGTTGCAACTCGAGACTTTTGGCTTGCACCACTGGAAAGCTGGCGAAAAAACGATTAAAATGTTGCATTTGAACGTCAAAATCGGTCAATATTTAGCGAAACTGTCGACAACGATGGGAAACAGCCGAAATGAGCTCAAAGCTGCGGTGATCGCGAAACACGAAAATCATTGTGATAACACTATCGCGTGTGTTGTATATCGCGATAATATCGAAATATCCCAATATCGCCCATCCCTAGTAAGATCCCAAGAAATTTATTTAAAAAAAAAAAGATTCTAATTCAGTAATGGAGGTCCCCCACAACCGAACAGGATGGAACTTGAAGATACGCGACGACAGTTTCTTTACTTAACGACATGAAAAGTTTCAGAATTTGCGAAAAAAAAAACCATTTCTTTCAACTTTAGAACGTTTACTTTTGTCCCCCTTTTGCGAGAACGTCACATTCTGCATTCGGTCGACGTCCTACCAATGGAAAAATGGTTAAAGCAGCAAGATAAACAAAATGCAGATAAGTTATTTTTGTGTAAGAAAAGAGAAAAAAAAAGAGAGAGGAGGACAAATAACCAATCAAAGACGCGCACCGATTCACAGACGCAAGTGGATGGTAAAAAAAAAATTGTTATCTTTTGCCGAAAGCTTTCTTAAGAATTTGCGCACGTGCTCTGCAAGCTCAGCAGAAAACAAGTCACATAAAGTTTCTCTGCCCACTCCTCCCCCCCCCCGTCCCCTTCCCCCCATCCAATCGTACAACATGTATTTTGAAAGCAGACTTCGGTGCCTCCAAGAACGGGCCTCCTTACTTAGCACCTTCCATAAACATATTGCTTTGCGCATTTAACGCAGTGCTAGCTGCGTGCTGCACGTGTAATCAAACTTAATGTCCTAAAGCACCTACTCACTATCTCGAAAAACACAATCTCGAAACCGCAATCTCCAGTCTGGAACCCCCAATCCACAATCTCGAAAAACAACAATATCGGGTATCCAAAATCTTGAAATCCAAAATAACGAAATTTAGGGAGGGGGGAGGGGGAGATGAAAAGTAGCTAACTCAACATCACACAAAAATGGCCTTACTTAAAGTGGTACCGATTGAAAGTAGGCAGAATCTGGCAACATCTAGCGCTGTCTAGGACTATCTAGCACTTGTTGCATCAAGCGAAGGAATGCACAATGTCATTTCATTTTACGAGACAAACAAGCCACGAGCCTTTTTTAATTATTGAGTGAAAATTTGGTAGTGTACGTCGTCGTGCACCTGGGAGCAAGCTATAAAGGTTAACGATATCACTACCACTAGCGGGTACCATGGTATTTGCGAATGGTTTTCAATCGGTGATAGTGCCACTTTAAGAATTAGGTTCGGTTACGTTCGACTGCCAATCACTGGTTTAACCAAGACACTTGATTTAGTAATATAAAATAGTATTTTTTAAGCATGTTAAAACTCAGGTTACTTCCCAGCTAGTGTTCTAACTCTTTTATTGTAAATTAGTTGTTGAAATTCGAGATTGTCGATTTCGGGATGCTGGGTTTTCGGAATGTGGGGTTCGAGATACCGACTTTCGAGATGCTGGTTTTTGAGATTATGTACTACGTGACGCCGTTATAGAGAACTACGCTTGAGGTCTTAGATCTCATCTCCCGTTTTCTCCTTCTTCGAATCGTTTACTGTTGTCGATTTACACAAATTAAAACAAGACGGAAAGCCAAATGGGCTCGAAAAGTGTTAAATGACCTTTTGGACTTAAATGTTAAACAGCCTGAGCGGGGAATTGAACCCACGAACTTTGAAACCAAATGCCGAGGTCAGCATTTGGTTTAAAAGGCCGTAGGTTCAATTCCCCTCTGAGGCAGTCTGACATTTAAGTCCAAAAGGCAACGTAAGTAGGTTTTCCATCCGTATTTATTTAACACTTACACAAAGTTATAGATGCCTTCGATCGTGAGTCATGTACACAATCTCGAAAACCTTAAAATCTTAAGATTTGGGCCTTCAAGGTGTTTGTGCGACCACTCGTTGAATATGCTACCGCAGTATGGTCCCCCACCTTTAAGGCGACACTGACAAAATTGAATCTCTGCAACGTACGTTCACAAAACGCCTTCATGGCCTTTAAACTGCCGTACTCGCCTTGCCAGGACTGGACTGCATCTCTTGGAGTTGAGAAGAATTCGTTTTGACCTAATTTTGACCTTTAAAATCCTGCGGGGTTTGATTGCTGTAAACCTACCTTTTTTTTTGACGTTGCACCATTTGATAGAACTCAAGGCCATAGTTGGAAACTGGCAGCCCAGTTTTCGCGCAAAAATTGCCATTATTATTATTTTTTTTTTACACTACGTGTTGTCCGCATCTGGAATTCTCTTGGGGCTACCACTGTGGACCAACCCACAGTGCGTGGTTTTCGTCGAATGCTGGCAAAAGAAAACCAGCATCTGAAAAGTTTCTGGGTGGCGACTTTCTGTTATCTCTGTTAACTTTCTAATCTCTGTAACTTCGCCAGATGAACAATTTCCTTACTCTAGAATACGTAAATGTGGTCCGCTGGTTTGAAAGGGCGCTAACTATTTGACCGTTGAAGAACAGGGAAAAATCGACAACAGCAAACCGTTCCAAGAGAAGAATACGAGAGATGGGGAATGAAAAAGATGAAATCTAAGACTTAGATTCCCCAAGCGTAGTTCTCTATAACGATCGTACTGTATCTGCAAGAAATTTTACTGTTAACTCCAAAGAAATGGCATGAACGAAGAATGGTTCTCGTGTACAATTTATACTAGGGCCGCCAATAGCCACCATTACGTGTTGACAACATACAGCAGCCGGAGCATGGGTTATATCTGGGGAGAGGAACGACAGTTTCCCCGAGGAGGAGGGGCAGAACAACCTGCATTGTTGATCCTCCCTCCTTTCCGTTCTTTCTTCCCTTACTCCGTCCATCCTTCCCCCTCACTCTCTTTAATTTTTTTTTGCTAAATTTTGGTGCTAAATGTGGAACCATGCTTATAGCAGGGTATCCCGCCAAAATACTGATATAAATTTCCCTGAGATTTCGTGGTTTTCCAGAGTAGTTGAGATCAATTTCCAGGCTATTTACCGTAATTTCGGGAAGTAATCTTTTTTAAACACATTTTACCAGTTTTGCTTGTTTATTAAAACGGGACAGAAAGCCAATTGGGCTCGATAGAGTGTTAAATAAATACGGATGCAAACCTATCTACGTTGCCTTTTGGACTTAAATGTCAGACTGCCAGAGTGGGGAATCGAACCCACGACCTTTGAAACCAAAGGCCGGAGTCCGACCACTCAGCCATACCGGCCATGTCAGTATGGTTGAGTGTTAGGACTCCCGCCTTTGGTTTCGAAGGTCGAGGGTTCGATTCCCCACTCAGGCAGTCTGACATTTAAGTCCAAAAGGCAACGTAAATAGGTTTGCATCCGTATTTATTTGCTTGTTTATTGGTTTTACACAGTGCCAAGAGCACATTGCCAGATGTAATGAATTTTTAGGTGTCAAAATATAACTTAACCATTTTTAAACTGTGTGTTTGATGTAGTTAGGCCTATAGCCCTGTGATAAGTTTGGATGCGTTTTTATTTGTTTACAAGGTTTTCCAGCTCTGAAGATTAGCCTCCAAGTCCAGCTTCTTTTTTTTTTCCCCTGAGTATAATTCCTGTTTTTTTGTGTGAAAAATCTGAGAATTTCCTGAGTTTTCCCTGAGTTTCAAACGTAGTGTAAATTCCCTGAGTTTTTCCAGGTTTTCTCGGTTGGCGGCAACCCTGTATAATAGAATAACAATCCAAAAAAAATCCATTAATGCATGGAGAGGGGTGACATTTAGTTGTGGTGGCATTCTGTACGTGGCATTTTGTCGTGGCGAGACATTTTGACGAGTGGCATTTTGACACGAATTATGTTTTTAAAAGCGCGATGGTGTTTTAGAAGCTGTTTAAAAAGGAATTGCGTTTTCAGAAGATTCCGTTATTATATCGTTCTAATAAATACACGTATTAGTAAAAGTTTGACCTCGATCTCGCCATATTTAAATATTTTCAACTCTGATCTGGTATGTAAGCGTTGTGGACATCTGTACCAACTTTTATTAATTTCCGATTCGTCACATCGAAGATCTGAACTTAAGCTGGAATCGTGAGTTTCACTTTTGGGTTAAGTGGTGGTAGACTTGCTCTGTTTACACTTTTATGCAATGGTCTCACGGTTATGTAAAGATTTCTCGTGAACTAAACAGCACAGCAATATTGCGGTATACGAAACCTTACAGGAAAGTTTATTTGTGTTCCTTCGCTGTCTTGACTTCTGAAACAGTTGAACCTCACCTCGTGAACATCAAACGAGTTCGTTTTTGTTTTCTAATTAGTTGTTCATGTTCCTAAACTAACGATAACCCATCTACCAAATTGTAGGTGGCGAACGAATCCTCTCTTCGAAACAGTACACACCACCCACGCGCCGCCTGCGTCACAAATATTTTGAAGAACCTCAAGAGAGCCAACAGAAATATTGCCTTTGAAGAATGCCGGTTTCCCAAAGTTAGCTAGGCCACCTCCACCCTAATCTGTTTGTTACTATAGCAACGTTAAGTTGCTTCCAACTGGGAAGCAGCCGTTCCTCACACGAAATTGCATTAGAAATTCATCTTAATCGTGATAGACGTCTCGGGTTTCACAATCCAGCTTCAAATTCGAAAGGATCAAGAGAAGTGGGGGGGGGGGGGGTGTAATTAATTTCCGGGGTGGAAGAAGCCAACTTAATCTGATTAGATTAATTCGAAGTCGCTACTTCCGTAAGGGATATTTTCAAAATTTTCTCTTCAGAAATTGAAACCGATGTTGTGTTTTGGCGTAAATCTCACCATTTTGTTTGTTTACCGTTGGGGAGCCTCGTATTATTCAAGCTTAAGTCCCGGTATTAAGCTTTAATACAAAAAAAAAAAGCCTAAAAAATCTCTAGTGTTTTAGTCGACGGAGGTTTCGATAATAAATAATTTCATTACAAAAAAGTATAAAAAATAGTGTGTCATTAAATCGACATCGTTCTGCTAAATGTTTTTTTTCACTCTCTTTAATATGCATTTAATTAAAAGGACATTCCTCCCAACACCGTTTTCTCGATCCTCAACGTCAAGTACGGCCCCAAAGTTGTATTTACTTACCGTCAGTCAATCCCTAGTTAAAAATCCGTTTCAAAATGTGGCGTGTAGGAGATTTCGGCTGAATATTGGAGAACTTATTAACTGTGGGATGCACGTATATTTGATCCTTTGCACGCTTACAATAACCATGACGCTTCATCTCTGTGTGTGCATGTACTAATTTGCTAATAATTACCATGAGATCAAAAAAATCTAAACGACTAATGCGGTAAAAATTGTAATTTTTTATAGCCGACGAAAATGTAAATTACCTGTTTTATTAATTAGCAGTTGCCCCAATTGCGCTCTTATTCCCCTAGAAGAAAGTTGTCTTCTGTGCCGGGCTCGTAATTACTGTGCATGTCCGAAACTGGTTCCGTCTATTATAAGCGGGGCGCAGTGGAACACCATCATCTTTCTCCTAGGGCGATCACCGCATGTGGTTGCTCTTGAGCCTCCCGGCTTCGCTTAGAAGACGCTCCGCTTTGGACGCCACTTCGCCTCAAGGTAACATTATGGACTCATCAGTTTTTCGGGCTATTGCGGACTCCTCCGCATCCTCCTAGCTTCCACGCTCCATCTCTCCGGCGATTGCGATTTCTCTTCGGACATCTTCCCGGCCTCTTCAACCGGTGGCGCCTCTCCGACATATGCTTTGCCGCTCCTCACTGGATCAATGGTTCCTACCCGACAGATCATCTTTCCCTGGCTACATCGGCGTGATGGTCAGGACGTGTTCCCTTTTCCCGTGTGGTGGCGATCCGCCCTCCCCCCACCCACGGGCTCTGCCTTCCGTTGCCTTTCCAAGCCTCCTGTCTCACTTTCCGCAGCAAGGTCGGAGGGGACATTCCGACCACGATGCTTACCCACAACTAGTATTGATCGTACGTTCCTGCCCTCACCGATTACTACCATCCCACTGGAATCAACGGCTCCTGTCTCGCCGCGGTTCGTTCCCTCACGAACGATCCAATTACCTGCCCCTTTTCCCTCCTTTAGAAGGACCTTCTGTGTTCCCAGTGATAGCCCGATTGGGTGCTGCTTCCCTGGACCACTTCGGCCTCTCCAACCTGTCGCCTTTACTCACTCGGCTCCGCCGTCTTCAAGGGATCCATCCTGCCTCACGTGTTTCCCAAAGTTAGCATGATGCTTCCGGAGATTTTGATGTTTTGTACACCCGCCTAGAGCCGCTCCGCTTGCCGCAATTTCTTTTACTATCCCCGCATTCTCCTCCGGTCCTTGTCCGCTCCTGCCCGAGATCCGTCCCCGGCATTTCGCCCTTAACACCTACGGATGCATCCATGTTCCGTTCCTCTTCTACGTCGTTGTCTGCTTATGTGCTCTGCTCCTCGCTTGCATCACCATCCACCTCGTCCCGCCCTTCGTGCACAGACGCCATTTCTCTGCAACTCCCTTCTCCATCATGACCTGGCCACTAGCTTCGTTCCTCAGTCCAAGTTGAGACCTCTCCTTTATGTGTAAAAAAAAATGGGGGAGAAAACCATGAAAAGGTGATTACCGGGGAGAGGAGGCCTAACAGCACCACATAACTGTAACAACACTAAGGGATTCATTGTCGCATGCCAAATCTACCTCCTCCCTTAACATTGTAGGAACGGGGTTATTGTGATACACGTTCTTTCATCTGGTCAGGGGTCGTTCCCAACGAGGTAAGTATTCACCGCCATCTAACACGCTATTTCCTGTTCCTCATCAGTACGTTCCAACAAACCCAAGTGCTCCTCACCGTCTCATTGGCGTCGTTCTGTCGCTTCAACCCATTTTTTAAACTTCTTACGTCCTCCACGACACTGTGCAAAAACGATCCGCTTCGTAGGATTCCCCTCCGCTATTCTCCAGACCGGTGGTATGCCCTCGCAGGATGAACAAAGGACAGGTTGACCTACAACATCTTTTCGACTGGCTTTACTGAGGTCCTAACCTCTTCAATCTACATCCTGGATTGCATTATTTCCACACTACACAAGCCGAGTAACAGG
>JAHWFP010153011.1:0-25565 GCA_023313725.1 Lithobius niger | reverse complement strand
GTGGTGTATGATTATTTACGTAAACGTAATTAACAAAATGGTGGAGATTAACGTCACGCAGCATCCCTCACTAAGCTAAAAGAAGGTAACAGGTCACTCGATCATAAGTAACTCTCCGTCACTAATCGGGACATCAACCGTATAGAGTCGGTTCAACGGAAAATCACGAAGTCCCTGCCGGGCATAACACATAATATAAAGAAACAGCCAGTATCGTGCACAAAATTTTTTTTTTTTTTACTGCCATTCATACTGCCATGAATTTTAAAATATTTTAGTGTTTATTTTAACCTGAAGACGGGAGGTTGTCCTGTCGAAACGTAGTGTTGTAAATTTTGTGCACGATACTGGCTGTTTCTTTATATTATCTGCAAAAAGTGCTGAAACTTCTCAAAACGGGCATAACACATGTCCCATACATTGAGCGTCTTAGAATTGCTAATCTTGAATTACTCGAGGAGCGGCGACTGTGGATCGACCTCGTCTTGACCTTCAAAATAGTGCTTGGATTTCTGCCGTTGGCACTACCGTTCTTCGAGCTGAATCATGTGAATTTCACAAGAGGTCGCTCGTTCAAGGAAATACCGTTGCCAGCACGCTTGAATTGTAGAAGTGGTTTCTTCTCGGTGCGAGTGGTTAAGGTATGGAACTCACTTCCGGAGTTGGTTGTTTCTTCAACTACTGTCCAGGGCTTTCACAGGCTTCTAACCGAAGTGAATCTGGAAAAATTCTTGCAGCGCCACCCACGGGAACTCTTATTCTGGGTCTTGTTGTCCCAACTTGTTCATTAGTTTTTCATTTTTCCTACCTTTTTAATGTTTGACAAATGGCCTATACGACCATGCTTAAAATTTATTCGCATTTTACCGAACCGAATTTCACTTTTCATCCTGCACTTTAACCCCCTCCATCACGTCCTCTTGTTCACATTTCTAATGTTATCCCTTTTAGGTTGGCTGTCACAGACCCGCTAGGGCCTTGCCTTTCCTGTTGCTCCTGCAACGAAGTTTATATTTATTTATTTATTTATTTATTTAATAAATGTACTTAACAGCTGGCGTTTTATGTAAACCAGCTTATCAACGCCCTTGACAACGCAAGGATGATTGGTGAGCAAACGATGGTGAGTAGAAACACTTCTTTCATGACACAGACCTCCATTTTACTCATCGATCATTTCAGCGTCTCCGTTCATAAAAGACTTAAAGGCGCCTTCTCGCCTTTTCAACTCCTAGATGCATCACCGTAGAATCGTCGAGCAATGTAAAGAAAATAGCGATAAATTAAAAATGGAACAACACTATTCGTAGCGGCGCTGCGATCTTCATAACTAAAACGAGATCACATGACCCACATCGGCCTATTGGATGGCGGAGATTCTGGATCGTGGATGCTGTGTTTAGAACATGGGCAATGCTATCGAAATGGTGAAGAGGCGCCTTTAAGCGTGACGTCAGTATTGGTGGAAGCGTTCGGTTTTTGTGTAGTCGGTCGGTGAAGTGTTCGGTAAAAATATGAAAATGCCTATTTTTACTAACGATGTGTTTAGATTTTGTGTTTAGCTTCGGAAACTGCACGTTAGCAAATAGGTGAGGTAGCTCACACCATCTGCGCACTTTGTCACCTTGATTGTTCCTCATCAAGATGTCCAATTTTAAATTTTCTTTGCAAAACCACATCTGAATGTAACGCTATCAATGTACAAAACCTCGTTTAACTGCAGTGGTTATTTCGTCATGCGGATACACTGGTTGGATTGGAGTGAATTCTTAAACGGAGTTTCGGTCGGCCCTCGGCCTCGATTCGTTCCAAGACTATTCTTGCAAACTGACTGAACTAATTTTTAGTAGCTTGCGTTTTCGTTCGACCATTAGCTGGATAGGGGACCTGGTAAAGTCCTTGTCTGGCATGGGAAAGCGGCACTGTGAACAACTACACATTTTCTATATTAGCTATGGGGTTAAATTAGGGAGCTCTAAACGGCCAGATCGATTGTTTTACATTGTTTTAAACATTGTTATTTTGCAACAATGGCAAGCAGCAAACACCACCTACAAGACGTTGACTGAAAATTAAAAGGTTTGTTTCCAGCATACCGTAATTTATAAAGATACAAAACATTAAAAAAAGCAATCTAAACTACATGGTCCACCAAAGTATCACGAATTCGTAAACAAAAACTAAATCATTTCATGCTTAAGGTAAAGTCTAACTTATCCGAAGCTAAAACAGCAAAAGAACACAAATAAACTTTCCTGTAAGGTTTCAGATACTGCAATATTGCTGTACTGTTTGCGCCACATGAAATCTTACTGCTGTAGCCAACCATTATACACGTAAATGCAATTAAAGCCAGAGCTCAAAGTTCAAAACTTTTCATGCTGATACAAAGGAAGAATAAGGTATGGCTACACACTCGACTTCTTTCTTGGCTAAATTTTTCAGTGTTCTTCAGTCATGTCGTCTACGTTCCTTTATCACCTTACTGATGATACTATACCATTTTTCAAGATTTTCAAGCACTTTTCCAGGCATGAAATTTCATTATTACTTTCCAGGAAATTTCTATTTTTTTAAGGACTCGCACGAACCCTGAATTACCTGTAAAGCTGTGCTAAGAAAACTAAGACGGTTACTTTATAAACAATTTTCAGCGATGTCGTTTAGATAAATATAATACACCAATCATTACCTGATGTATCGTGCGCAAAAAAAAAAAAATGGTTAAAACATTTGCATACAGCAGAAAGGTTTCAGGTGGACTAAACAGTACAGCAACACTGCAGTATATCTGAAACCTTACAGAAAAATTTGTGTTCCTTTGCTGCTTTGCTTTCGGATCAGTTAAACCTTACCTTAAGCATACGAGTTAGTTTTTGCTTTCTAATGCATAAGATCTGCAGTTCAAAACTTCATATTTTAACGACACATCCAGTGAATATTTTTAATATATTGGATGTGTTAGGGAAGTATGGATTTGTGGGGTCTCAATTCACTAGAAAATTGGCGCATTTATTTTTTTCTAATTATGTAAACATTGCGGGTGACGGTCGTTGTCCGTCGTCAACCATAAACAAACACCACTTTACGATTAATTCTTTACCAAGAATAACGCACAGGCAGATGGTGTACATTTTTATTTGACATGGAGAGGGAAAGTGCTTCCAACGCAATGACATGTTCTCGAGCAATGAAAACATTACATGTCAAAATAAAAAAAAAAGAAAAAAAAAAGTCTGTCAGTTCGGATCTGCACTTGCAATCGCAATTAACCACCTCATGCGATAATTCGCTATTCACACGCGCCCTCTGATCAGCGTCACCTCATCGATCAACTCCTACGCATCGTCAGGTACCCCGTTATAACGAAACTCCGGGTCATAACTTACACTTGGGCGTTGAAATTACGTCGGAGGTAAAATTTCTACTCCAAATTGCTATCGTTGGACAAAAATGAATTTCAAATGCAATAAATCTACGCTGTTTAATTTGACCTAAATGAATTTACTGCTGGCGAGGCGTGAATTATTTTTAGCCTCTCGAGACCTGTTTGGTGTTAAGAATTGCTTGAATTGTGCATACATTTGGAATTAAATAGAAATTGCGTCGAGATGAAGCGAAAATCCTGATTAGTTGACAGTGCAACTTAGACACGCTACAATCCCCTGAATAAAAGACCGTCTCAGAACTGCAAGAAACGTCAAGTAAATTATAAGGGTAGGAGCTGCTCCGCTAGACGCTAGAAGGCGAATTGAGAAACTGACAAGATTTCCTAATCTGTCAACTAATGCCGCTGTACGCATGCCAGCAGTGCATATCGTCGATTTGAAACTTTTGAAATTTGAAAAAATAAAAGGTACGACTGCAGGGCGGTTTGGGTTGTTTATGTTCTTCAGGTGGTTTAGGCAATACTAACGGAGATGGGGAATTACGGCGAATTCATTTCGCTGCCTCTAACGGGCAGCACAAGTGTTCTCGTAAAGGGAGGGATCGGTTGCAGTGCACGCAAACTGCAAGTGCAAAGCGTAAGATAGCTAAACAATTTTACGTTGTCGAGATCAATTGCGGTACACACATTACACCATCTCAGACGTTGTTGTAGACAAATCTTCTCGAAAAGTCTTTTAGCAGCAAACTGAATAAAACATGTTTGCACAAAATCGAGACAGTTGCACTGAGTTGCATATTTCACTGAGTTGCTCTAGAGGTCTCTCATTATGATTAAAAAGCTGCTCCGTCTCCGACCGCATTGTAGAAAGAGCTACCCAAAAAAGGCTTCAAGCAGCAAACTGAATAATCAAGACACTTGCACTGATTTGCACATTTCTAGTGGTGTAGGGGCCTCTCATGACGCTGAAAAAAGGTTGCTCCATCTACGACGTCATTGTAGACGATCTACCAAAAAAGACTTCCCGTAACAAATTGTGAAACATGGTAGAACAAAATTAAGACACTTGCACTGAGTTGAACATTTCTAATGCTCTACAGGTAGCTCATTACGATGAAGGCTGATCGGTCTCCAACGTCGTTGTAGAATGATCTACCCCAAATCGCTTCAAGCAGCAAGCTGAATAAAAAAAAATGGTTGAACAAAATCAATACATTTGAACTGAGTTGAATAATTCTAGTGCTCTAGGAGTCTCTCATTAAGATTAAAAGGCTGCTCCGTCTCCGACGTCGTTGTCGACTGATCTACTCCAAAAGGCTTCAAGCAGCAAACTGAATAAGACACAGTTGAACAAGACAAGACAGTAACACTGAGTTGAACGTCTCTGGTGCTTTAAAGGTCACTCATTATGGTGAAAAGGCTGCTCCGTCTCCGACCGCGTTGTAGACCGACGGAAGTTGTAGACCGCGTTGTAGTACCGACGGAAGCTTTGAGCAACAAGTTGAATAAAACTTGGTTGAACAAAACAAGACACTAGAACTCGGCTGAAAATGTCTAGTGGTGTAAAGGTCGCTCATAAAGGTACAGATGATACTTCATATCCGACCACGGTGTAAACTGACCTACCCAAAGAACCTACACGGGTTTCACCAGAAACGTCCGTATGGTACCTCCTACCTCAGCCAGGGGGGTCTGCAAGCATTTTAATTGAATATTCAGTGTAGATTCTATCTTCGGAGTCCAATATTTCCAACAAATTTTTAAATGTCAAGGATCGCAATCTTTGGGGTGATTTTCCTAGGTTTAATGATTTGTTTTGAGGTGGGGAGGGGGGTACAGTAAAGGAGAGAGTGTGAGAGAGGGAAGAAAGGATGGTCAACAGTAGGATTTTTTTTTCTTCGGGGATATAAACAAAGTACCCAAGAGACGCCAAACGTTTAACAGACAAAGGACGTCTGTGCCTTAAACAATGGCACCATGCAGCCATGGTGTAAGGAACTGAAATCACTGTAAGACTTCAACTGTTTGTGCATTCCGAATTATAATTTATGCAAATGAATATGCAAGGAAAATTACAGGAACAAATGAAACGAGTGTCCACTTTTTTGGTCGTAGTTTATAGGATAACTGAAATATTAAACTGAAACCACGGAGAGTGCACGAAAGAACAACGAACGACGTTATGAATGAAAGAAGGACTTTTTTTTTTTAATGTAAGTTTCCGGTTTAATCTCGTTGTCATCTGTTGTAGATTGGTGTCACGAAAGGAGATGTATGCGTCGGAAACCTTCTCTTCCCGATTGCAGTTGAACGAGATGAAGCAAGACTTGAATCCGGGATTTCCGGTACATGAGACAGTCGTGCCAACCATCCGGTCACCCGGACACCCTTCAGTGAATGAACGTCGAACGAGGACTGAATTAATCCGTGCATGTATACAATGGGAATGAATAAATTATTAAATGAATGAACGAACGAAGAAAGTGTGATGAATGGACGATTACACCAATCAACAAATGACTAAATGATTGAGCGAATGGACAAATTAATGAAGTAATGAAGTACGAATGAAGAAGAAAAAATAATAATGAATGACTTCATGAATACAAGCGCAAAAGACTGAATGTTTTTTTTTTTGCCTGTAAAACAGTAGGCAAACATAAAACCACTCTGTGACCATGCTCATTCTACATTCGGTCGAACGGCGTCCTGATCACAGTTGTGACCTTAATAACGGGTTCAGGGAATTATCTTTGTGCCAGTGGACAAGTGGTCGTATTGGTAAAGACGGTGTGACAGTGGTCTGGTGATGAACTGGTTCGCCGGTTCGAATCCGGGTCACGTCACTTGAATGCAGGGGCGTACTGGAGGGCCCTTTAGGCCCGGGAAATGGTTAACGTATAGGCCCCTCTCTTGTGGCAGTTCGTAGAAATCACTCATGAAAAAATTTCAATAGACCCCTGACAGGCCCTATGAGAAACCTCCCGTTTTCCCGTATGGCCAGTACGCCGTTGCTTGACTGAAACATAAATGCATAAAAGTGGCTGACTGTGCTACATTATTCTAGTGTATGGTTTTCTCTGATGGCTTTTATTTAAATTTTTTTTATATTATTTACATTGATTTAACATTTATTTTTACATTTATTTCATCTATTGATTCTCTTTATTCTACATCCCAGAACATAACCTTGTTTTATTTTAGAGCAACGAAAATAAGAGCTAATTTATTTTTATTGTGGTCCAGGTTGGCGTTATTTAATCAGCAGTGAAGAAACAAAATAACGAAATTGTAACTGTAACAGTACTTAATATGTAATTAACTACACACTTCAAACGGAGACACCAAGAGATAAAAGCTCCTCTCTTCTCCGTCACCATGGTAACATCATTATTCCCACACAATGGATTAAATTCCTCAGTAGCGTACTAATCGTCCGGTTTCCCACAATGTGTACGCTATTGACTACACAGCTGAGCGATTTTGTATTGAAGGCTGAGACGCAGCCCCTGCGGCGCGTTGGGTGGCTTTCCTCTTGACTTCAGTGCATCAGGCAAAGTACGTTCTCAGTAGCGCCGTCACTATTAGAAGTTGCTGTTCCTTTCAAGTTGCTGTTCCTTTCAGTGGCAGATTTAACCGAAGAGGCTGGGCGGGGGGAAGGAGGGGGGGGGGGGAGCAAGAGTCCCCGTTCCTTACACAAAATTCTGGGGACCTCTTTATTTTTTTATTTTTTAGTGCTATGTTTTACATTACGATCCCTTATTTTCAAACTAATGTCCCCGGAAATAAACGCCGAATAGGCCCCGTGACGTACCTTTTACCGGAAAGAAAGGTCCTTTGAGGTAAATAAAAGGGCTGGGGGGGGGGGAGGGAGGAAGGAGGGCACCTTCCCTGGTCCCCTACTTTAAATCCACTCCTGGTTCCTTTCGTGGACGAGCCATTGTTAAATTAGTATTATTATTTTTCAAATATTTATTTAACCTCTTCAACAAGAATTAAACCGTCGTTGGGAAACTGATAATTTAAAAAAAATTTGTTAATTTAAGGTTTACGAGATAAACAACATGATGCTCTTGTGAGGATATTCGACCAACTAAGTAAGAAAGCATTCAGTTAGGTCAGACAAAAAAAAATCCAAATGAAAGAGGCTTAATCTCGCACCACAGGAGCGAAATTAACACCGATAATATCTGACTCTACAGCTGTTGTGTGGTGTCAGAGTAGCAGATAAAGTCAAACAAAAAAGGTGACTTGGGCCTGCGAAAAAGAACCAACTTTGGCTCCAACAATAGTAACAAAACAAAATATAAAATATAAAAATATAAAAATATTAATGAAAATAACGATAAGAACGGCAAACAATATCAATTCTCAAAGAAAAACTTTAGGTAAGCAGTACGAACATGAGTTAGTCTAATATTTAACAATAAATCACCGAATCAAAAAAAAAATGTTGCAAAACGTTATAATTTACAAAAATAGAACGGTACGTTAAGCTTACAATGCTAAACATTTTTTTCCCAAACTATCTATGTTCACATTAATCAACCACCGAAACAAGTGTTTCTAAAATGTGCGCAAATTAGTAGTTTTAGTAGGCAAGTTGTAAAGTTTATAACAAACGTAGAAAGTGGAGTTGATCGTCATTTTGAAACTTTTGGTTGCCCAACATAAGAAAAAGATTCATTCCTAGTCTGGTAATTGTTTGGATTGTAAATGCTGAGAGGGTTCTTGCAACTCAGTCCGTGATTTATTGTGGTTCAGGGCTATTATCAGCACCGTATTAAGCCCCACAGAGGCCTGGTGATTAAGATTGATTATGGTTCCTCATCCCCCCCTCCCCCCTCCTCCGCAAAAAAAGGAGAAAAACAATAATTTTTGTAGAAATTGAAAATTTTTTGATACAATTTTTCAGTAAAAGTAATTTTTTTTCTTTAAAACAGTATCTTATCTTATTTTCCCTTTAACTGTGAGGCACCCTGCGGCCCCTTTTCAGCTTATGGTCAGGTGCTTCAGCACCCAAAGCACCCCCTTTAATCTGGCCCTGGCTATTATGAGATGTTTTAGAATGCCATTGGATACAGGAGTATCTTCCAACTTAAACTTCAACAATCAAGAATTGGTTAGCGTGCTCCCACGTACACAAAATTGCCAACGGGTACTGGTGCAGAAATTCCAAATTTTCAGCAAAGTTTATATAGTTATCTTTTCAACAGAAAACCTAAACTTACCTGCTTAAAAAATATAGCTATATGCTAGGTGTTTTTATGAGTACCGGTAAGTTTTTTTTTTCAGTTGCAAATTTAGGTTTACCCTTGAAAAAGTAAGTGCGTTTGAGCTTTTTAAATTTTGTATTGATATCCGTTGGCAGTTTTGTGCGTCAGTATCCCTTTAAGTTTTCTGCATCACTGATATGGCAAGTCATTCCTTTTTTGTAATTATAGAATTGCAGATATCTTTAATTTAACTAAAGATATCTGCAATCCTTTTGATGATATCTGAAAATCATTTAAAGATACCTGTAATGTAATTGCGATGTCTTTAAAAGAAGGAATGGCTTGCCGTCCTTTGATGTTTATGGCAGGACTAACTTATTGTGGAAGAGCCACCGCGGTATCAGACACGTATAATACTCATCCAAAAGAGCTGAAACTAATAAACGAAGAAACAATGGTGGAGCCACCACTGTGAACACCTAAGGGTAGCAAGTGACAACAATAATGACGAAAGCTAAAACCACGTACCCTCATGAGTCCGGGCCAATGTAGTCCGGGTTAATGTAGCAACTTGGTGGCAGCCTTTTTGGCTCTGATATCACTACTTTGATTGGCTGAAACTTGGTGGGTTCTTTCACCCTTGAAGGTTTTGTTTTAGATTTCTTTAACTGGAACCAACATTATACAGCTTGCTAGAGCGATACCCGCGTAAAAGGTTAATTTGTCACTGACTTGTACCAGGAGCGTGAGGCATGAAGGAGGAGTACTCTCCAACACATTTCTACCCTTTGTTCCGCCGTTCGTATAGAGCACCGTCAAGAAGATCAAACGCTGCCCGTTGCTAAGGGCAACCGAACAATGCGTGCCGCCATCTTGTATCGGAAGTAAACATTGGCGTTTGAAGCAAGCAGACGACGTTTGGCTGGTTTAGCTTCGCCCAATTATCAGAAATCGAAAAAAGGACGAACCCATCTGCACCCGTTCATTGCCGCAAGCCAAAATCCTACAATTGTAAACCATTTTGATGAAAAAAACAGCATCAGCGCTGATCACACGACAAACGAAATACAAAAATGGCGCAGGGTAATCTTTACTTCCCCTCCACTACAATTTAACCCTCTTTTGTAATAGGAGATTTTAGCGATGTTAAATCAAATGGCTTGGAGCTAGGAGCGGAAACCTGCTGCTTCTCTCCTAGACGGCCTTGTGGAAATGGTGGAATACAAACCGAGAGCTACAATATGGTCACTCCCAGTCCTGCGAAGATGTATGGTATTTATTCTCTCCTGATTGTATTTATAATCTGGACTGGACGTCCTTACAATGTACAAACTGAACCCTCCCCCCCCCCTCCACCCTTCTCTAATTCTTCCAGGATTTTTCCATTTTGTAACTTTTAGAGCCGCCGTACTGCTAGAGCGGAACGAAAAAAAAAATTAGAAATTCGCAAGATAACAGTGCGCAAAAGTTGCCTTTTTGCATCACTACTACACACAACAAATTTCATCACTTTGACGTCATGTCTTGACGTGCGAAAAAAAGCAAAAATGATGATTTGATTGGTTTATAATTTAATTTTAACATTTTTTCGTTTGATAACACCAGAAACATAAAAGGTACCCACAAGTTCAAAGATTTTTTTCTTTCCCAGAATAGTAATAATTGGTTATGGCCAAAATGGACAGAAATGGCTATTTTGGCCTGTCTTTTATGTTATATTATACCCATAGTTTTGAACAAAAATTAAATTCCTTTTAATTACAGCATTGTTTACATGGTTTTTGAGAATATCAAATGAGATAATGTTAAAATTAAGTTTTAAACTAGTCAAATCATTTTTTTTTTTTGCCTTTTTCGCCGTTCTGACCATTGATGCGCAATGTTAATCTTGAAGACCTTTGTGGCACCTTAAGACATGACCTCAGAGTGATGGATTTTTTAGTGTGTGGTTAGTGATGCTAGAAGGTAACTTTTCCGCAGTATGACAATTCGAATATCGACAATTTAATTTTTTTCATTCCACCCGCACGGACACCCATCAAGGGGTCTTTTGAAAACTATTAGGTGTGCATGGGTCGGTAACGCGATTCGACGTCGCGTCCTCTTGGCTCATAGACCAAACCTCTAACAACTCGACTGTGCTTTGTCCTGCTTCACTCTGGTTCCCATGTGAAGTTCTCATGAAGTTCGCTTTACGTTGCTCAACTTTGTTTTATCAGTGCCTATTACGCGTACACCCTGGCATGGAAGGGGTTAAAGCAATCTTGTTTTCGGAATAAAGAAAAAGTATAGCACAAGCGGCAATGTGCTCAAGTTTGTTGTTTTGTGTATCTGCATGCCCAAAATTGTATAGCTAGCCCAAATTCTTGCCCAAAATCTTGCCGAAATCGGACGAGAGGAAACTACAAGGGGACAAGATGGTTCGAGTTTGTATTCAGCAACGCATCGTAACATCTGGTTTCAAATGGATCCTTACTGTTCGTTTAGTTTTACTTTAAATACATTTTTTGGAACTTTATGTCGTCTGAAGAAAACCCAACACTCGTGTAGATAAACCGGCTCAATTTTTGGTTTACTTAGTGTACCTGTGATCTAAAATGTGGGTCAGTCTCACTGTGACCATACTGTTAAAATTGCAATAGAAAGAATGGCCACGATAAAACAATATTTTACATTCGGGTGATATTAAAACCTTGGTTTTGCGCATTTGCTGTAGTTGTGAGACCAATATTAAAATATGCAAACCCGACTTGGTTACTGCATTTAATTAAGATTATTGACTGTATTGAGTCTGTCGAGCGAACTTTACGAAGTACTTAACCAGGTTTAAGAATTAAAACTTACTCAAAGCACACTTGAGAAAATTTTGAATCTTGACTTTCTTGAAATGAGAAGACTTAAATTGGATCAAAGTTTGACCTTTTCAACGTAGCATGGACTAACTGATGTAAATAGTAACCTTTTCTTCTCGATAAAGGAGGGAAAACATACCAGGAGTTAATTGTAAGCCCCGTTATGAATGACTGCTGAAAACATTGTTTTCAGACCGTTGTTGTGGGGCCATGGAATGCTGACATGCTGACGTTGTCATGGCCCCATCACTTGCTATTTAAAAAAAAAAAACTTAAAGTCTAAATCTCACTGGATATTCGGTAACTGACATGAAAAAGGCGGCAATTGACTTGAAAAAATATTCGGTAATTGACATGAAAAAGGCGTTGGCCAGAACAACAGTTTGTTTTAAAACAATAGATAATTATTATTTTTTTATAATTTTACATGACAGGCTTGACATCAGTCGAGACATCAGTATCCCTTCCTTGTCCTTTTGCGTTTTATTGACCGCAAAAATTCATTCATCAATTTTGAACCTTACTACAACGTTTTTAGAAGGAGAAATCTGCAGGGGTGCGAGATAATATATAGAACCCCGTAGCCGTTGAAAGAGGCTGGTAGACTCTCACACTACCTAGCCGGCACTGACTGTTGAGAAATTTGCCAAGGTACCCTTTCCAGTCATCAATTTCTTCAAAAAATTAGACTGATCCCTGCCACTTTCCAGCTACCATGACCATCCATTTCATACTACTACATAAAAGGGTTTGATTTCAAATTGCTCTTTTGATTTCATTTTGAGATTGACTCGCAAATAGGTACATGTCTCTACGTAATGATAATGAAAACGAAATATTTACTAAAGAAAATTAATAAAATTCAAAACTTGATTTAAAGATAATGAAGTCAGATTGTTCCGATTTGTGTGCTTGTATAGTTCTTTTAAACGATATAAGATTCTTACCTAATTTGAATTTAAATCCGCACTTGTCATTACTGAGCAGAACAAGACATTAATGTCGTGCCTGACAGTTCAATTTCAACATTTTTTTTAACAGAGAATTTTCTTAACTCTTAAAGCACGGTTATGAAATACGCGTCGAGAAATGATTAAGCTAAATGATATACAATAAAAAATAATTAGATTTTTAATGCTGAAGAAGCTCCATTTGCGAAAAACAAAATATTGATATAAATCGATATTAATTGTGAATGCAAAAAAAAATGTAATTGCCTTCATTAAAATCACTCATACTTTTTAATCTAACAGCGCTACTCTAAACCAGACGCTAAAAATGAGAATTGAAATTAGCTACAAATCGGCAGTTAGAGAAACTCATTAAAAACCGTAGGAAACTTACCCAGTCTTCTAAAAAAAAAAAAAAAATGAACTATGGCCGCGAAAAGAAATAAGTTTGTTTCTCGGATATTTTCATTCAAAAAGTAACCAGGCCACCAGGCTTTTTACTTTATTTTTTATTTTATTGGAAGTAATTCAAGTCTTACTTTCAACTGCTCAAAACACTTGTATCTTAATTTTACGGAAAAAACTTGGAAAACACTTAATGTAACGGAGCTGAAAGAGGTTAATTTAGGCTAAATAATGATTATTTCCAGCTAACTAAATTGCTTTTCCTTGTAACGGTAATAAATTTAGCTTGAACGATGCAAATAAAAACCATCGAGAAAGGGCAAATTTGACCACCAGGCAGGGCCTGAGAAACAACTAATTTTTTTTCGTAGCCTATACTATGCTTGGATAGAGAGTCAAATTAGATACGGCATTGAAATTTATGGCTTTGCCGCTGATTGCCATCTAAGCAGATTACAAAAATTACAAAACAATATTTTAAAAATGTTGGTCAAAGAAGACGGAAATTTGAAAACTAAGGAAATTTATAGGAAAACTGAAATTCTTAAAATAAGAAAGCTGAGGCATTTTGTAATTGTTCTAAAAAATTACTTCAATGATGAATATAAAATCAGCTTCAGCACCAAAATTGTTTACCTGCGAAAATCAACTTACCGACACCAGGTGCCCTTTGTGAGGAACCATTACGGCAAATGAACCAACAACTACAAAATCCATAACACTTTCGCTGAAACCCCATTGCGGCTGCTTCAAGCAGCAAGATTAGGTTTTTCTTTACTCGTATCTAAACGACTTTTTTAATATGATATTGTTTCTTATGTTCGATACTGTTTAACTAAATACGGATGTAAACCTATTTACGTTACCTTTTGGACTTATTTGTCTGACTGCCAGAGCGGGGAAACGAACCCATGACCTCTGAAATCAAAGGACGAGGTCCTACGCTGAGCCAGACTGACACCCAGCCCCGCTCAGGCAGTCTGACATATAAGTCCAAAAGGCAACGTAAATAGGTTTGCATCCGTATTTAGTTGACCAATTTCGAGCCCACTGGCTTTCCGTCCCGTTTGATACTGTTTCTGATATTTTATATATTTTGATTCTGATATATTTCTGATATTGTTTGTGACATTTTTAGCATTTTCACTTTGTATTTTGCGCATATTTCGAAATATTATCAGATGCAAGTGTGTAAGCTAAGTCTCTAGCCTTTTTTTTTTTTAGTGCCTATCTTGCTATCATACCATCGTACAGTTTAAACACGATATTTTTATTGTATTTTCCTTGACCATGTGCTTGTATATACTTTTTTACTGTAATCCTGCACACAAGTTCGTGCAGAGCTTCGGGCCGTTTGCTGAATAAACCTTTTTTATCATTCAATAATTGTTCGTTATCTACATTATTAACCCATTATGAATAGGTACACTATTTCCGTTTGTCACTTAGTCAACTAAAATAGTCGTGATGCAATTTTTCCAAGCAGTTTTATCTTTGCACCTATCCCATCTAAAGCTGTAATACAATCAATTCTCTGACTTGATAGACCAGAATATAATTGTTGGTCAGTTGTTTCATGGCTGTTGGAGCAAGGAAGCGTATATTTTTTTCAAGTACATTCCAGAGCTCCCTTACAGTTTTTCAAATATATTTGTCGGAAAATTGCTAATATACTAAATTTAATTAAAAAATAACTAGGCTTCTAGTTTACAACCTCCCCCCCCCCCCCCCCCACCGGAAAAAAAACTTATCATATTGGTCACCTTGAACGCTAACGTGCTGCGACACCCACTACGGGTTTTAGTCCTACGGGCAAGCAAAAAAACCTGCACTTTGTGAGGATAACACACCATCGCTGATCACACCATCGCTGATCACCATCGCTGATCACACCCACGATAAACTTTTAGGAAGGGGTGCCACCTGAAACCTGTCCAAACACCAACATGGCAGCCATTTTGTTTTTTAAAAGGCTGCTATACAATACAAAAATTCAAAATTCTACTAATAATGTATGTATCGACTGCTAGGTTTTAAGGTGTGCCGAATTCAACAAATATGCTCTAAATAATTACCAGGACTCCACACGATGAAATATCCAAAATGGCGGCCAAAATGGTGGCAAAATCAAGGTTTTTCATAAATTTGGAATATACTTATTGAGTAGAGGCAGATTTGAATTATGCCTAAAATATGTGAGTTCGTTTGCACTGACTAGTAATCAGCAAACACCAGGTCTAATCCGTAGCGTAGTGTGTTTGTAATTAGGAGGTAAATTGTGGCTATGCTGCAGCAGTGAATTTTTCTTCAATTCACCGTAAGTTATTAATTCAAAATGGTGCGTTAGTAGTTATAATTACGATAAATAGATGCATTTAGACTTAGATATCAGGTTGTGATGTATATTTTCCATCTCGGATAATTTGAATGATTTGTTGTAATTAGGAGCTAAACTATGGCAGTTAATCTACGTTGTAGGGATGTGCATTTTGCGTCTATTTACAAGTTGTATCTTTAAACTACTGCAATAGCCGTTCTAATTAAGATAAATAGTTGTAAGTAGGCTTAAATCAAAGATAGAGAAGTATATTTTGTAACAAGGGTAATTAAAATGATTTATTATAATTAACAAGAGCTAAACTACGACAGTTTATCTGCACTGTAATGTTGTTCTTTTTACGTCTATATACCACACGTGACGTCTTTAAACTGCTGCAGTATCCGTTCTAACTACTAGATGTAAGTGAGCTTAGATGAAGATGAAGATGTATATTTTAGAAAAAGGGTAATTAGAACGGTTTGTCGTAATTAGGGGATACGCTACAATTGTTTATCTATGATGTAGCTCCAAACTTTCTCAATTCACCGCATGTTACATGTTTAAAGTGACGCGGTGGTAGTTCTATTTATGATAAATGGATGTAATTAAGATTATATAAAAGGTGGCGAAATGTATAATATAATAATAATATAATATATAGAGACGAGGCTCGAGGCATCCACCCACCCCAATTCCCCGGCGGCAGATGTTAAGTGGAAGAAGTACCACCATTATTACAGTTGTTTTTTGCCGCACGAGGGAGGAAACCGGAGTACCCGAACGGGTGGGAAACAACCGGAAAAAAACCCGTACATATACACTTCCCATCGCCAGGATCGAACCCGGGTCTGTAGGAAGCCAGAGATGTACACTGGGACCAGGACGCCTATCGAATCTGACGCCCCAGTGCTCGCAGCTACCCGTGCACCCTATATTCCAACATAGGTAATAAAAGCAGTTTATCGTGATTAGGAGATAAGTTACAAGTGTTTATCTGTCTTTAGCTCCATCTTATTTCAATTCTCTCGAAGTTACATATTTAAAGTGATGCGGTGGCAGTTACAAACGAACTATTGCAAACGAACTCACGTTTTTGAGCACTAATTCAAATCTGCCTCTAATCTAGAAGTATATTTTAAAATTATGAAAAACACTTGAATCCTTTTGAAATTATCATCATTTTGGCCACCATCTTGGATATCTTGTCGTGCGGAGTCCTGGCACCTTTAGAAAGCATTTTTTTTTTTAATTAGGCAGACCTTAAAACCTAGCAATTGACACCAGATTTACGTACATTAATACGATTTTGAACTTTGGTAATGTATGGCGCCCATTTTAAAATCAAAATGGCTACCACGTTGGTATTTGGAAAGGTTTTAGGTGACACCCCTTCCTAAAAATTTCTCATCGGTGTGGACATGAAGTACTCGGGAGATTGTGTTGTCCTCACAAAGGATACACCTTTAAGGATATAACTTGAGGCAGTTTTCTAGAAGAATTTGCTACTTACACGCAGGACTATTTTAAACACACCCACTGAACGCTTAGAGACCCGGGAAGTTTTTACTTGTAGACGTAAAATAAATCGGCATCTTCCCTTGATTTAAACAGGTAAAAAATCTATACAAATACCCATTGGTTTAAAAAATACTTATGGAATATTAGGAAAGAGGAACATAACCTGGTAATTTATGGTAATTCGAAATTTCAGTATCTCAGCTAATAAACATTTTCTTTTTCAGGTGTTTCTCAATCTTTCCAAAGTTGGTACGAACTCTGGTATTAATTTCGATTGAATCGTATCATTTTGGAGCAGAAACTTGGTGGCAGCCTTTATTCGGAAATTTTTCAGGTTCAAGTGTGTAGGCAGTATGCTAAGTGGCTAACCATTTTTAGTTCCTACCGCCGGGTACTTTTTGGAAACTTGCCGCTTCTTGTTATCATGAGTGGATTGTATAGATAAGGAACCAAAGCCCAATAAATAAATGAGTTTTCAAACTATGCCCAGAAGATTTTTTTTAAAGCTATACGTCATACTGGATAATTATGTCTACATGATTTAGTAAATAATTATACGCCTATGTAGCACATTCCTACGTAAATGTATTGAATCACTGTTAAATTAAGCCTGTATTCATGGAAAAATGCAATATGTGAACTTCTTCTGCAGACCTCTAATTTTACTAAAAGGAATGTTTTGTTTTATGGCATAATCATCAGATTTGCTTTTGATTTTCTTCTTCTTTTGAGCGAAGGAAACATACAGCAGCAGAGAAAGATAACCTTGAAATTTACGTTTTTCAATTTTTTTGGTAAAGAAACAGGAATACCTTCAATATTTTTTGACATGCAAATATATATGCATGGGGTTGACGTTCACCTGCCAAAAAACATAGCAATATTCCAAAATTTACCTTGCTGAGATTCACCCCGCCGACGCCTGTACCTCTCCTTCCCGCCCCCCCCCCCCCCCCTCCCACACAGAAAAGAAATCGGGAAATCGACCCACGTTAGTTCCAACAACCATTCTTTGTCTGAAGAAAGTCATCAACGCATCGGACTCGGGAACATGAAACCGTATATCCAATTACATTCGGCCTACGTACATGAGAGACAACAGGGTTTTACTGACAAGTCCCGACTAAGCAAATGACGTGTATTCATTAACTAGTCATGGGCAGTCAGCCGGTGGCAAACCTGTCAGTTCAACTCAACGTGGTCTAATTTGGTGCACAGCCCTAACCGGAATTCAAAAATCACCGGAAGATGCCAATAAAGAAACATATCCTCAATGGTGCCACTTGGGAGTATTGATCAGCTAGGCTAGGCCAGGCGTGGTAGCATCCCTGGGGTCACCGGATAGTAGCGCACTCAGAAATTTATTTTTTTTGAAGGAGGGGGGGGGGGGGGGCGGTGGAGGGGGAAGGAGTACACTTACGCCTTTGCCGGCTCCTTCCTGTTTCCCCCGGGTGCGCCATTGTCTCCTGCCAAAGGAACTAAAATAAAATGGGACATAAAATGTTCGCGAGTACTGTCGCATTCCTTTGAATATGGGAGTCACTTTGTTAAGGTCGAAACTAATTCATTCTACAAAATCAAAGATTTTCTGAAAGGTTTCTTCGTTAATTCATGCATGACACGTATTCACGTCTCGTATGAAAGCTAATGATTGTTCAACCCCTTGAATGAATAAGACACACAACGTACACCTAATGAAGCAATATTTCAAGTCGACAGAAAGACGATGATGTGGAACTACTGAAATTTACTACTTTCAATTGTTCTCTGAAACAACGGTGATACTGAAAGCTTCCTGTCGTTCCGTTTTTCAGTTAGTAAATAATCCAGCGTCACGCCCTATAGGCCCTATTTTTGCAGGAGGTACAGATGTATGACAAGATTTAGATTAGGGGTTTGAATAATATCTCTGTAATGTGTGGTGCAGTGGCAACCCGGACCACTGCACTGTGACTGAGATTGGCGCTAATGACCAAGCTGTCGACGCGCCATTAAGCCTCATCTCCCCCCCCCCCTCCCATAGGTCTCCATTATACCACTCCTGAGTTTGGCAAACAGTTTTTTGAGAAATACGAATAAATAGAAAAAAGGTTTCTGTAAAGACTGGAAAAAAAATGATGCAACAAAAAACATGCTATCCGTTTTTACAACTGGCGTGGGGGAGGAGTGGGTGGAGCGTTTCACTGTATTACCCCGGGGTCCCAATAAACAGGTCTGCGGCCCTGGACATCGTAATAATAATCCATGGATGTAAAAATGGATTTTTTTCTCAATGCACGTATTTTTAATAAGAAAAATTCCATGTCAAAACATCAAATTCTTTATCAGAATAAAACTATTAAAAATGCACAGTAAAACAACACATGATTTTCATTACAGAGTCTTAAACAAAATCATGTACATAGAAGAACTTTACATCATCTCTCGCTTCGTTTGCTCATTCCCCTACTTTTATGCTGCTGACAGACAGTCTACATCTAAAACGATCATGTAAAATGATTAACGTGTAGTACGCGTTTTTCGTAAGGCTTCAGTTTATAACAAACGATAACCATAAAGCACTCCACCAGTCCCGCCACCCGACAGCTACATGCGCCTCTTTCTTGTTCAGATGGCCAGAAATAATACCAATCACAACACTACTAGGCTACACGTGCCTACGTGACGCAAAAAAGACTTATATACTGAAAGGAGCGTAACGATTATCCATGTTGTAACTGTCTTCGTATGCCATCCCTTGTGACAAGGTTGTCTGGGAGAGAGAGGTCGTGAGTTTTGTTTCCTGGCTCCAGGTCCGTTGATTCAACATTGCCGAATCTTTATTTTATCAAAGTCACGATAAAAAGCATTTTCTTTCTGACACGCACCTAAACTGCTATTGAAACAGGAGGTGATACACACAATTTCTTCCCCAGTCGGCCTTGGCTTGAAGAAGCCATTCCCTTTCCGGCACACGCCTGAACTATTATTGAGCCAGGAGGCGAGACATGAGAGTTGTACCCAATCGGCATTGGCTCGAAGAAACCATCCCGCGTTTGGCATGCGCCTAAACAGGCAATGAGCCAGGAGGCGAAAAACGTGATTTCTTCCCCAGTCGGCCTTGGCTTCAAGAAGCCATATCGATCCCCGCTAGCACAATGTTTGCAAATGGGCGAACTTGTATTTTTGTGTGCGTTTTCTGTTTGCTAACCTTCATCTTAGCTTCGTTCGTTTGTATACCATTTATGCAATTTTTGTTTATCATTTTTCCTTCATCATTATAATGATTGGAGGATATAATCGTATCAAATATCTTTCTGCAAGAAATAAAATACAAGCTCACTTTTTCCAACTGACATTTTCTGTAAAGAACGACGATCCAGTTTTTCTCCGTAACTATATCGTGTTTTTCGAATAATATATTTTTTCTAAGTATCACTATCGTTGAACCGGAAGAAAATAGCGTCGATCGACAATTAATATGGCAACCCCTCCCATAGTTACGTAACCTCATTACCCCGACTTGTCTGGTATCCAATAACACACAATTTATGAGGGTATCAACATGTTGCTCGAGTATTATTATTATTACGACCAGGCCTTACAAAGCCTGTAATTACGTCCACGTAAGCCGCAATTCACCTAACTTCGATAGCCGTTGGTTGGCACAACAGTAATAGTACTCCACGATCGATTCCTTCATTATAGATTCAAAATGGATGACATCAATGTTCGGAATCTCATTCACTTTTTGTCTGATTCAGTTCGTTCATGCGTAATGCAGTAAGGAACCACCAACATTGGTTTAGCAAGAATTCATGAAGACCACGCAACGAAGGATTATGATTCTTTGCCAACTCGTGTGATCCCCTCATATCTGCAAGCCATGCACTGAAAATAAAAGTTAGCTCCTATCCTAAACTCGATTCATCATCATAGGATTGCTAGATCTACATACACATGGAGTAAATGCATTTTCTTGGAGTTAAAAAGGGGCTTAGTTGATGCTGTAATCCACGATCGTTGCCCTCATTATAGGAGTACGTAAGACCAACTTTGTAAAAAGCATCACGATTTAGGAGACAAAAACGAATCGTTTGATGCTTAATGTACGGTTTAACTAATCCGAACTCAGCAAAAAAGCACAAATTAACTCTCCTGTAAGGTTTCAGATACTGCAGCGATGCTGTACTGTTTAGTCCACGCGAAACCTTACTGCTGTATCCAACCATTATACACGTAAATACAATTATTAAAACCATAGCCCAACTTTCAAACTTTTGACGCCGAAACAAAGGAAGAACTGCAGAGCAGTGACACGACGTAGTATTATAGTGCATAACTCTATGGTGGAGCCTTAATGGGTTACCTGCAAGGGGCACTGCAGAGAGAAACAGAAGGGCGTCATACTGAAGCCGATGCTGTGAAGAGTGATTTCTTAGACCTAAAACGCGCGATTTTTGTTGCTGGAGAAAACAACGTTATTTTAAGCCTAAGAAATCCGCTCTTCCGTTGTTTTTCCCTCCATTTTTATGTAGTGCACCTTGTAGTTATGCCCTCCAAAACCCATACTGGTGCCAATATGGCGGCAAATGTTACTGCTCTATATGAGGCTACACACTTGACTACTTTCTGGGCCAATTATTTCAGTGTTCTTCAGCCAAGTCGTCTTGTTCATCACTCTACTGATGATACATGCATAATTTTTCAAGATTTTCAAGAACTTTTCCACGCATGGAATTTCATTATTACTTTCCATGGCATTTTCAGGTTTTCAAGTAGTCGTACGAATCCTGAATTACCTGTAGAGTTGTGTTAAGTGCACAAAGACGATCAATTTTTAACCATTTTCCAGCGATGTCATTTAGCCAAGTAGAATGCACGAATCATTAGCTGATCTATTGTCTGTAAGTGTAAAAAAATGGTAAAAACATTTAAATACAGCAGTAAGGTTTCACGTGGACTAAACAGTACATCACCACTGCAGTATCTGTTAATTTGTGTTCCTTCCGATCAGTTAAACCTTAGCTTAAATACCAAACGAATCGTTTTTGTTTTCTAATACATTCACGACGGCTGACAAGCCTATGGCAATGAAGACGAAAAAACTAATCACACATAATTGTGAGTCAGAGATTCGAACCACAGATCTGGAAATTTGCATCGAATGTTTTTACCACTAGCTGAGTCGAGCATACACGAATTTGTTTCAGACTAACATTCTAAATTTACATCAAGGCTTCAACAACCTAAAAGTGGCAAATTTGTATCCTTTGGGCCAGTGGTTTTTCTCCACTTACTGCCGTTCGTGCTTACTGTACGTAAAATAATGTAGTTAGTTCTAGCGGACTTGAAAATGGACTATTTATGCTGCCATAACTTTGGAATGGCCTCTCTTCTCTCCGTATATAAATCCACTCCAAATGCAACCATTGTATCCGCATCGCGACATAACCATTGCATCAATATTTATTGTGTGAGCGGTGTATCTCGAGTCCTGGAAGTATTTTACGAGCGACTACGTCTTCCTGGAAAGGGCGGCTTTAATCGACGGCCGCCATTGTTTTTGTAACCATCTTGGATGTCAACAAGGCACTCTGCTGCCAAAAACGTACAATCGATTATCTGTGTTCGTTCTGCGGCGAACTCAAGATAGGCCGCGCACACTTTAAACCAGATTTTGTACATTTATCAAGATAGATATAATGCGCTCCGTCTCAAATTTCTGCCAAGATAGATTTCTGCCAAATGCGTACGCTTAAATATCTGCCAGCATTAATAATTCTCAACTGGACTCCCAATTTGATGCTTTCCAACAAAAAAAATTCTTAAAATTTGCGGGCCCTTTGTCTACTGGAAAACCAAAGTCGGAAAACCGCTCGTCGAAACCCCCGTCAAAGCTATCCAGTAACGCGCTGCGAAAGCAAATGGACAAAGAAACAAGATACGATGACGCAACCGAAAAGGTGAGCCAAAACGCTGTCCACAGTGTAACTGATTGAGCCCCAGTAGTTAGCGGACTTGAAAATGGACTACTTACGCGGCCGTCATTTGGAATGAATCAGATAAGAACCTTACAGCCTATCTTAACGCTTTTCTTATTTTACGAATTTCAGCAGCGATACGATTTTCCAGTTTCCCTGACATTACCAGTTTAAAAAAAATTAAATTTCATGAAATTTCAACCAAATCAGAACAAAATTCTGAACGTAATCCATTCCCACACACACAGACATACAAACAAAATCCAATTTCCGTCGAGTAGTAGGGCTCGTTCGCTTCGCTTGCTCGCCAACTCTTTTGCTGTTTAGAGCTACTTCGTGGCTACTTCAACACAAACACGTCTTGACTGCCGATGTTTTCTTTAATGGACTAGCCCTGCCAGAAAGAAATCAAAACAGAAGCTACTCCGTAACAACGACAAATGTTTGTATAGATTGACTCAATGAAATCGAAAGCAAAAGGAAACCATATCGAAGAAAAGATGGTCTGACTCGAGGCGTTCGAGAAACCAAGGAAACGCACGTGGAGGCGTGGTACCATTGTGTGTGTGGGAAGTGTTTTCATAACTCTGCTCGCCGGCGTACGTCATTTAGTACACTTGTCTGAATGAATGTACTGATTGAAACGTACTGACTGAAATAAAACGTAAAAGCCATGTCTAGAGCTTCACTCATCGCCTGTAATGATTATTACACAAGAACGCTAAAGTGCATAGAAGAGGTTGTAAGGCTGCATTAAAAAATCCTTAAAATCAGTGAAACAAGAAAATTAAACGTAAGTTTGTGGTAACATGGCGCCAGAAAGACGGATTCTTCTTCCACCCAAGGCCGACTGGGGTAGAAATCCCGTGTTTCGCCTCCTGAATCGACGCCAGTTCACATGCATGCCAGAAAGTTACACATGCATGCCATCAGGTACACCTTACGTGGGTTTTTCTTGTTACATTGATTTTAGGTCTTTTTAAACACAGTCTTCCATCCTGGTCTGTACGTTTTGTGTTTTTGTCCATTAATGTAATGTCACTGGTTTTTATTTTTAAAAAAATCACATACGCAAACCTATGTAATTGCTGATATATATGATGTGAACCCGTTGCCTTGCAACAATAACGAAACGAAGTTAAAAGACACCAAACTATTGTAATTGCTTAGCAGAGCGCAACAACAATGAGCTCAGCAAATAGCACATAGTTCAGCAGAAATGAAACCTGGAAAGGATTTTCGTGCTAAAACACTCAAATTATCGACTTTAGTGCAACGCGGTACCTCTGCGTACTGTAAAGCAGTGAAGCAGACGGTTTGTTCCACCCAAGGCCGACTGGGGTAGAAATCCCGTGTTTCGCCTCCGGAATCGACGCCAGTTCACACGCATGCCAGAAAGTTGACGCTCTTCAGCGTTGCTTTGGTAAAATAAGATTCTGGCGATGTTGAATCAATCTGCCTGGATCGAGGAAACGAAACCCACAGCTTCACTCCCAGACGACCTTGTAACAAGAGATGAAACCAGGGGGTTGCAACTGTACTAGAAGCAATGCATTCCAAACCTTCGCACTCTCCAGTCCTTCAGGCGCTTCGCCGACGCCGGTAACACCAACATGGCGGAGCTAACTTCCTGTTCTCGTCTGAGTGAGATTCGCGAGAGGCCCCAATCCTACAATCTATTAATTTATTTGTTTTATTTACAAAATTATTATAACGCCCTATGAAGAATATAACAGCAATTTCAGATTAAAACAACAATGCTGAAAAAAAAAAACAAAAAAAAACATGGCGGGCACCTGGCGCCCACAGTTCTTTCCTCTGCTCTCGCCTGAATGAGATTCGTCAGAAACGCATCATTCTCTCCTGTCGTTATCACTCCTATGGTGCGCGACGAAGACAAATCATATACTACCGAAACTACAGGCAGGTTGCCATAAATGTGAAAACGATGCAAACATCAATTTATAAAATCGAACAGCTATTGGAAAATTACTTCAAACTTTTGTCTGTGCTAGGATAAATTTTGCAAACACATCACAGTTTAACTGTTAACTGTGCGTGTTTTACCCTAATCGTCGGACTTCAATTTGTCCAACATTATTACGTTACCGCGACTGAATTTGCCCACCACGCTTAGCCGTAATGGCGGTTGCCATCCCATAATCTCATAGCGGAACTATAACTGATGGCTGCGCCTTAAATCTTGGATCTGATTGTCTGGTAAACGCAATTTACCATATATCGTCCTATATGCAGCATGGGAGTTATTAGTCCCTGGTCTTTCATACCAGAGAAACAAAATTTGGAGAAAGTTCTTTATCTTGCCTTCATCGGTCGAATCTGACCAATCTGAATCTAATGAATCTGCGAAAATCTGAAAAAAAACTTTTCTTGGCAAAAGTTTATAACCTCATCGTTACCAAAACTTCTTCGAAACCCTCCCCCAAATCCACAACACCTATGAATTTGCAAAAAGAGTTAATCCTAGGAAATAAAGCATCACCCTTAGATTCAAGGACACGTCCTAAAAATCTGAATTAGTTCGAATAAACAACAACGAGTCAAGCAAAGTTCAACATAGACACAGCGACAGTGTGGAAGCTCCGTGCCTAAATAATTTTAAATGTGCGGCGGCTGGAGAAATTAACCAAATACATAATACCAGGAGCGACATGAAAGGGAGTTGCCATGATAATACTGCGGCAGGTGCCATCACTCGGTCATGGTCGCGACCTCATGCGGTCAAATTTGGAACGACTGATCGTAACTATTTTCTTGGATAACACATGTTAAAAATGCAGGTTTTAACCTAATAGATAGATGCGGAAGAATACCACTCGGGTAACAATTAATGCAGGCAAGCGACACCTACGCTAACAACAGCGTTCTAGGAGCGTGAAGCGGCGAAGCAGATGGCTACTACAAGCTAAGACCGACTGAGGCATAAATCTCG
>JAHWFP010153009.1:0-31489 GCA_023313725.1 Lithobius niger | reverse complement strand
AAAACAATGGCGATCTCCGTGTCGTGTTTTGGTGATGCAGTAATTAAATTGTTATATCGGACGTAAGTAACGTATTCTTACCGCAATTCTTGTGTTTAGTTATTGTGCAAGTGATCCAAAAGTCAAACATGCATGTCAAAATGGATGTAATTGCCCTTTAAACCCATGTCAATATTGCAAACTGTATTTTTGCGAAGTTTTAGTCACTTCACATGTATAGGCTGCCTGTCTGTATTTGACGTTGGAACGTCTGTATTGGACGTTGGAACTCTATTTGACGCTGGCCTCTAAATGGCGCAGGTTGGTCAGAGGAGACTCCTCTGAAAAAAAATAAATAAACACGGAGTCGTCTTAATTTTGACGTCGCCTCTTCTGGGAAAGTCGGCATGTTTCATAAATCGTTTCCCGTGACTGCACTCTGCTCATGATTAACAAAACTCGAAATATCTGTGTTCTGCTCACGTCTGCTCTGATAAAATGTATTTTGTCCCACAAAATCAGTACAATCCTACGGCTAAGACATCGACATAGGCAATCCGCCATATTTGCTGACAATTTTCATCCTCGCCTAACTCGCCTAAATTTGCTGTTTAACATGGTTAACCGTGGCGGCCTTTTCTTGGTTGAGTGATATCACTACTTTCTAAGGCGACCCTTTGTGGAAACATGGAGGCATCTCTTAAACCAGTTTTGATTTTTGGTGGATTATAAAAAAAAAATAAGGTATGTAATCCAGTCCAGCAAAGTAATAGAAAGCTACAACAAGCACTGCGTACTGTTGTTTGATATCGTCCTTGTTGGCTACTCTCGTTGAGAGAAGATCAATGAAAACTGAGAACTGTTGTGTAATGAGTTTTTTTTTACTTTTCAGTAGTAGTGTTACGTTGTTAATAAAGCCGTCGCACAGCCCTTAGTAACTTGAATACTATAGTCGCCTCACGCAGATCATATTCTTTTTTTTAAATAAACGCAGAGTATAAGTTATCGCCTTACCAAAATACATCGCAAAACAGGGAGGCGGCGGGGGGGGGGGGCGCTAGACTGTGCACAAATCTACTATACATGAATAAATAATATATCATAAGGTAAACGAAGCAAGCAGTCTGCATTAAAGACTGGCCTTGTGAGGACACAAGATACGGTAATCTGAGAAAGAAATGAAAGACAGCTACCCCGACTGGGAATCTAACCCAGGACTTCCTGCTGACTAGGCCGGGCGCTCTAACCACTGTGCTACCGGGGTGGATACTGGCTACAGGGTCCAGCCGAGCTAAGCAGCTGTTCAGTCTTTCTCAGTGGTGACCTAGAGGTCACAAACATACACAAGAAGGGAAAGCAACATTGCTTCTTGGCCTCCACACTTGTTTGTGAAATATAGGTCATCGCTGAGAAATACTGAACCGTCTACTTAGCTCGGCTGGGGCCTGTAGCCAGTATCCGCCCCGGTAGTGCAGTGGTTAGAGCGTCCGGCCTAGTCAGCGGCAAGTCCTGGGCTCGTGTCCCAGTCGGGGAAGTTGTTTTTCTCTTTCTTTTTCAGATGAGTGTATCTTGTATCCTCACAATGCCAGTCTTTAATGCAGTCTGTTTGCTTCTTCTACTCAGGCTATACACGATTCAAATGAACCTTTTATCCTAACGCATACGCATACGCATACGCATACGTTCATGAAGTTCGAAGTCAAGAAATTGACATCACCGAGGGGCGTTCTTATTGACGAACCCGCATACAAAAAAAAATGCGTTTGGTTTTTGTTAGGAAGCGGAAATCTCGTCGTTTACTTTACTGTTATGATTGCTGGAAAATGGTATGCTTGTAAATTGAAAACGCGCCGTGCTTCTTGATCGATTCGTACTCTCACACATGCGCGGATGTTGACGAACTGTTACGCAACGTATATTTACACACGGAACCATTGACCGAGTTTGTTGCAGTGTGCGCTATTACGTTACCAACTACGAGCTACTACATTACTTGGAGTAGAACTGATTCTATGACTGATATGGAAAGGAGTTAGTTTCAAAATTTTAGCTAAGGATCGTCTGAATGATGGTACACGAAAGGAAGCTGTTGTTGAGTGCCAAAAAAAAAAATTATTACGAAGTTTACTTGGTAAAACTAATAAATATCAGCGCTTCTTCCGTTTTCTTTCTCCCGCTTCAGGAGGGTCAACCAACCTTCCCCGACAGTATTAATACTGAAATCAGTAGAAGGCCAAAGGTATAAGTCGTAGGCTACATCACAATACATTTCTGCTTATAGTGTCCGCGGCCTATCTTGAGTTCGCCCCAGAACGAACACGGATAATCGATTGTATGTTTTTGGTAGCAGAGTGCCTTGTTGATATCCAAGATGGTTGCAAAAACAATGGCGGCCGTCGATTAAAGCCGCTTCCTCCAGGAAGACGTAGCCGCTCATAAAATACCTGCAGGACTTAAGATACGCTACGCACACAATAGGCTATTTCATTAAAAAGCTTCCTTAGGTAAAAAAGCATTGTATAACCTTAATACATACGTGTTACTTCTGCTGGAAGTCTAGCAGCGAACAGACTTTACCAGCGTGGAAGGGAAAGGACGATTTAGCTAAGAAAACAAATGAAAATTCTCCATCACCGAATTTCACTGTATCCCCTAGAAATTTCAAAAATTTCGCACAATGGGTAGGGTTTAGAAGCAACATATGGTAACACTCAAGGTTACCGACCATTCAGGCTATAAGTTGCGGGCTATTAAAGGCACTGTCCACGAATGGCCCTCGGCTTGTCGCCGTGGTCGCCGGGAAGAGGTCGCGTCAGCCTGTTTGTGTATTGGTCACACCAACCTTACTCAGTGCTTCCTTTTGAAGTGGGTTATCCCTCCTGAATGTCATTGGTGTCGACGGCTACTTACGATCCGTCACTTGCTTGTTGATTGTCACCATCTTGTTGGTGTTCATCGCCATATCCTTCTGCCCCGAGACATAGCGCGTCAATTGGCGTTAAGTCTGTCCTCCTGTCCGGGATTTTTAATAATTTTTACGGGAGGTACAGATGTATGATAAGATCTAGAATTTGGGGTTTGTTTAACGTCTCTGTAATGTGTGACGCAGTGGCAACCCGACCACTGCACTGTGACTGAGGTTGGCACTAATGACCTCGTTATCGACGCGTCATTTAGCCTCAATCCCTCTCCCCCCCCCCCCATCCCCTTTTCAGGCAGTCATCACGAAGGATTTTTTTCAGGCTGTAATCTACCCAAGTAATAACTGAATACCAGCCAAATGCTACGATTGTTGAAATTTTACAAAACAAATATTGCTGTTTTTAAATTACTCTTACTTTAATCAAGAGTAACTTAAGAACTAAAAGGGGTGTTGATTTAATGAAATCTAATGTTTGACCAAATCAAAAACTTCGCTTACCGTTTCAATTTGTGGGCAATATATCGAAACAACAGTGTGACCTTTGCCTAGACTCAATCCAATTCCACAACCCTAGTGTTTCTAGCGCCCACATTTAAATTTGGAATCGAATTCCGAATAGAGAGAAATGCCAGTCAAATCCCGGTTAGTTTGCGATTCCATGTTCGAGTGTTAGTTTCTATGCGACAGAGCTTCCAAACCCACCAAGCCGAAATAGCCCTTCTGGAGATAGTTTGACACCTATAATATATAGTGACGGGTCGGATTCACTTTTTGGACTTCGGTTCCGATTTCGGTTTTCATGCCCACAAAACCACGGTATCGGTTTTTGCCATCCTCCGCCCTAAAAATATATTTCAAGTTATTTTCTTGTAACAGCAGTTTTACTAGCTTCTAACCCGCTCCTGCTTTCACTTCCCGCAGCTTCATAGACCATGGGTCTAGCTGCGGCACCATTTTCCTCTACTATTCACTTTTTTTAATTGACCAGGAGCTTTGCTGTGAAATATACATAGATTATATGAAGTCAAACCAAGCAGTGATACATAAAAATATACAAACAACGTTTCGAAAATTTTCAATTTTCGTCTTCAGGTTAGCAATAAAATTAAAGCATGGCAAAAACCACTAAGTCAACCTATATTAAAAGCATAAAACGGTCATTTAAAACGGATAAAAGCCACCAATTTCTCCCCTCCAAAGAGGCAGAAATAGCAGCCGAAAAGCAACGACCCACCTGCTCCGTTGAGAAACCAAGTCGCAAGGTGTATGCAATTCAGGGTCACGTGTTTCATTCGTTCGTTATGGGGGTTGCACAATATGCCTGGCAAACGAGTCGAGTTTAAGTGTTTTAATCACAGGAAAATATTCTTTTAGATATTTATTATCTGGCACTAAGTGGTTATGTACAGGTGGTGTATGTGTATGGATATACACAGATATGGATATACATAGAAATTGATAATTATTAAAACATTCAAAACAACAAATCAATCTTTGATTTCTTGAACACCGTACGAAAAACGGACTCAAAATCCAAATCGGTTTCGGTTTTCAGTAAAAACCGAAAATTCGGTTTCGGTTACCGACCCATCCCTAATAATACACACAAAAATCAACTCAACAGAACGTTCAAACGTGTCTTGAGAGAAATGGACCTTCAGTTTTCGACGCGATTCATGAAGTCCATCCGGATTTAGTCGATAATCTGTTCAACCGTGGAAGGTAAACTATCCGGCCCGACCTACAACAATATCAGGGGTGGTAGACAAAATGGCCGCCGTGAGTGGCTCATTCCATTTCGTCGAGGTCTGTTCGGGAATTGACCAAGCAAATCGCACCGGTAAATTTTTGTGCAGTGAGCTTAGTTTTGTGCGGTACAAAAAGCTTAGTAATTCACTAACTTAATCCCAGTAATCACCCGGAAAATAGCTTACGCGTACAAATAAACAAATGTCCGTATAGTCTTTTACCACAAAGCTATTAAACTTCCCGACTGTAAATAGCTCTTCAGTAAATTGCGACACGTTCGTTTATCCAGAAAGTGTTATACATTCTTCTGTACTGAAGGTGTCGCCCTCGGTTGACAGAAAGTGGTAATAAGACAAATCAGTCGCATCAGCGGCGTTTTCGGCGGCCATTTGTCTAACCCAGTCGCGTATGCTGTTTTTCATCCAAGATCCGGCCTGTCCTGTAGTAGAGCTCTGTTTTAACTATCTCGTGTATCTAGAACGAGCAGATAAGCGTTTGATAAGTGATGTCACTTCCGTTCAGTGGAACGCTCTGTCGAGCTTGCCAAGTTATGATTGTAGTTTCGGAAGGTGCTGATGGCTGACAGAGAAACAACTAGCACGAGTGCCGAGCCAAACTATCTCCAGAAGGAAGAGTTTGGCTTGATGGTTTTAGGGCGCGTTTACGCAGCGACTCGCCTTCGCATTCTCGCAGCTAGAACTCAATCGCGATGGCAAAGGTGACATTGCCATGGTAACAACGCTAAATGGATTAGCTAAATCCGACATCGTTTGAGTAAATACTTGCAGTCTTATAATCCGTGCCAATAATATAAAGAATTCCTCATGATGAAACAATTTTCCTAAACGCTTCTGAACTCACGTTATTTGCTGTTTTCGTTGCAAGTTGGAAGACAAAAACCGCCGCCATGTTGGAATTTGAGGTGATTTGTAGCTTCTAGCTGCGAGAATGCAAAAGCGAGCGGTAGAAATGCATTTAGAAAGGACTGCGAGTTAGTTCTTACGTTTACCAACCGCTCGCCAGAAGGGTTGTTAGGGTTGTCGCTAAGTCAGCAGATCCTTGTTTGGAGAAACAGTTACGCCGTGGCGCCACCAGCACGTAAAAAGTTTAATCCCTTTTCGAATTTCTAAATAAGTGGTGCTTTCGCGCGCATAACACTTGAAACGTAGTGCACACTTCATTTCTTTATAGGAGGTGTATCTTAAGAAATAGTAACCGAAACGTGTTTGTCGCCACCTGGTGTTGGAATGTTGCTAATTCAGGATTCTTATTGCCCTCCGAGCTCTCATGAAAGTGAAGTGATGCGAAGCGAATTGGGTTCGATCTACATATAAATTCAGGTTAGTTTAACTCTGATGCGATTCACTTTATATCAGATTTGTCCATCAGCAGATTTGTCCATCAGCAGCGCATTCCTCATTTAATCTGCGTAAATGCATATTACATGTGCACTCGAAAAGGGTATCAGATTTAAAAAAAAAATAAACGGATTTCCCAACTGAATTAACATCAGGTGCAAACAAGGCCTTTTAGAAATCCCCCCCTCCCCATTAGAAATTTCTTATGAGGGGGAGGCAGTTTGTAACTGGCAAGCAAAAATTCGCCGCGTTGGGTGCTATGTTCCATCACATGCTGGAACAAGGCCTTACAGCCTTCCCAGGCGGAAGAAAATTTCGTGTGAAGCGATGCGTTACTACATGGCTACAAGGTCAAAATTGCCGCATTCATATGGTTGGTGTTGGGTTAATCAATACATTTTGACGTTATTCTTACACCATCCTGCGTCGTGATGCAGCCGCGAGCATCCAGTCTAGTTTGGGCCTTATACAGTCCAACAATCTTCGTTCGCAACGAAATTCGTTATAAGGTACTGATTGTGTACAGTATAGTAAGTCTTTTGTGTCCAGTTTTCTTTCAAGTCTTCTTCGCGTGTTGGTATAATTTGGGTGCATTTTAAAAGTGGTTTGCCATTATTCTAATTATGAAAGAAAATTAGAAGAGTGGCAACAAACCCACACCCCATAAGAGCCACGCTCATGGCTTAGTGAGTGTCCGACAAAAATACAAAACAAGCTTAGAAAATACTGTGGGAAAATGTCCCAACATTCAGAAAACAGGATTATATGTTAAAAATTATATAAAAAAAAACTATAAAAACATAAAAACAAAATTACAAAGACTTCATTCAGGGAGTCAGTGAATACAATAGTTCTTAGACATCATGTAAAAAAAAAATTAAAAAGTTTCCTCAATTAAAAACGAAAAAAAAAAAGTTCCTATGGAGGTCAGCCTTTTTGGCAGCACGACGACACCGCAAGGTCGGTGATGTGCATTTTAAGTAGCAACTCATTGCGGTTAAATGAGGCGGATTACCCTGACACACCCTGCAGGCAACAGGGAACAACGCCACTACACCCAAACGTTTGAACACACCGCTGCTCTCGCTCTCTCTCTCTCTAGTCAATAAGACTTAAAGAAGAAACAACGGAGTGCGATAAGTCCAGTTTTGGGGTCATCCATGAAACTATCTCATTGCTTTAAAGGACAGTACCTTACCTGAACCCACAGATTTCGATTTCTTGTGGCACAATTTAATTAAAAAAAAAAATTTCGGCTCAAAACAGGAGCTTCGACGAGGTACTGTTGGGGGGGGGGGGGGGGGCAGAAATATTTCAGCCAGTGCCGGTATCAAGCTTTGTAGATAGTATCCCGGTACTCGTTTTTCCCCGGTACTTCTGAATGAGGCGGTATCTGGCATTATAGTGTTGTGGTGTCAACACCCGATTTTTAAAATAATAGTAACCAATTTTATTGAACAAATATGTTTTGTTGGTAGAGTTTTAATGGAAAACATTTATTGTTTTTTTTTCTGCCCCGATTTAAGCTTTATAACTCATGTTTCACGACATATGTGATAAAAAAAAACATCTATTAAAATTTGTGGTTAACATGCTGTTCAAGTAAAACTACAAATAACAAACGCTGGTTGTAGCATCAAGAAATGCAAAGTTGGCCCACTTTTGTGCATTGTTTAAAATTCCAATTATACCATTGTTGATCTTTTTAACTGATTGTTGCACTGCTTTGAGGCCTACGTGGTTTGGTGGTGCAATTTTGGTACCAAGTTGTACTGCTACAGTAATTTATCGTTTGGTGTGGAGCGCATGACTTGGGGTCCCGGCTCCCGGAAATAAATTCAATTCAATTGTGTGGCCTACAACACAAGGACTAAATGAACTATTATTATAATTTTAGCGTTTTTTTTTCATATTAAAACATTACCGGTATTTTAACAATGCACTGTATTTGGTACCGATGCATTTTTGGTACCGCGGTACACCATGACACCGGGTTACCGACGTGGTGCATAGTCTAAAAACGCAGATCACGGTGGCCGAATGGTTAGCACGACCGTCTCATGCGAAGGTATCGGGTTCAACCCAGACCTCCTGTTGATTGTGGCATTTAAAACATTCTAGGTATGTCCCAGCAAAATTGTCCCTCTCTGTCCCTCTCCGTTATCTCGCTTTAGCAGTTGAGAAGAAAAGTTATTCGATTACTTTTCTTTTTCCTATTAAAAACTCATAACATTTAATTACTAACTTTTCATCAAATTTTGCTCCTAATTGTGGGCCTTGGAAGAGGTAGTGAGTAGCCCCCTTGCCTTCTATCTCTCTCCCAAGACCCCCCTGCGTGTTCCGCCAACATTCTCGCTTTCAAATAATCGTTAAAAACCAGTACCATGGTGTACAGTACCGACACCGTCTCAGAAATTCCTGGCACCACTCAAAGCTAAACTGTTCAGATTAGCTAAATTTGACGAACAAATTGTTTTTACGATTCGGGACAACTTTGTTTTTTCATTTAGCATACAAGTGGTTTTCTTCCCAGAGACCGTGTAGTGTGTTCGACCGTAGCAAGCAACTTCCCTTTAAGGCATCGTAATAGTCTTGGACTATACATTCTACAATTAAAACAACCTATTATTACGCTTTCACTGGCAGAACTATTTATAGTCTTCTTCTTTTTTTTGTTACGCTTTATTATATTTGTCGCCTAAGGTGTTCTGGGTGTGCACTGGCAAGTTTTTCTTGCGATTCTTGGGTGGTGGTGCAGCTTCAAACGGCTCCCTGGAGCTTTGTTTTTTTGTTTTTTTTTAAAACAACCTTGCGAAAAAAAAAGAGCGAATGTGGGTTAACGTTGCGTAAGAGTCGATTTTTTTTGAATGTCGGTGATGTATCGTTTTGGCTCCCCGCACTTTCCCATCTTGGTTATTTTCGGAGAGAGAGGGGATGGCTGAATAAAAAGTTGTTTTTCCTTCCGTTAAGGTCAGGCTCATGGTCGAGGTAAAGACCTTGCAAATTGAGACACTAAATCTTACACTTATAAAACTTCGTAGAATTCCTGTGGGAAAATAATTTACAGTAGTGTATTAAAATAATGTACTAGTGTAGTGTGAACAAAAGAGTCAGGAAAAATACTCCAATCGCTGTGAATAATATAAAGGTAAGCCAGTTAAGGTTTGGCTTATGGTCGAAGTAAACACCTTGTAAATTGAGAAACTACAGTTTGTAGTTAAAACTTCGTTTAATTCGTTTGGAAGTATAATTTGCAGTAGTGTCTTAATATAAGAAAAGAATCAGCAAAAATACTCAAATCGCTGTGAATAATGTAAAGGTGAGCCAGTGTAGGTTAGGTTCGAGGTCGAAATTTTGCAAATTGAGGCACTAAATCTTACGCTTAGAATTCGCTTGAAAGAATAATTTAGAATAGTGTATTAATAACAAAAGAGTCAGCAAAAATACTCAAATCACTGTGAATAATGTAAAGATAAGCCAGTGAAAGACGTGAGGGTGGATGTTTGCCAGTTGGAATCCAGGCACTCGAATGAAACGTTTATAAGTGTGTACATTTATTATGGCACTTTATTTTCTAGTGTGTAATTTCGTTGTTCGCTTACATCCGAATTAACGTTCAATTATTTCATTCATTTATTTTTTCGTTTTGTTTCCGAATCCAACCTATCCACCATGAAGCCATTGTTTTGTATGTGATGTATGCTAATATAAATATAAATACACAAACTGAACCAAAAACCAAACTTTCACAAAGTATAGAAAACTATTAAACGAACAAAGCAAGCAAAAATCAAGGCGACAAAACAAACTAACGAAATGTAAAACTCAGGTAAAAGCTGGCACATTAAAATCATTACTCATTGTTAATGCAAGTAACAAGATTTATTTTAAAATCCTTGTGGTTGCTGACATCCAAAAGGTTTCTGGTAGCCTGTTTAAAAGTACAAGTAAATCTTTTTTTTATTATCAAGTTTTCACCAGATTTATATTTGGTCGTAATTGGTAAAAAGCTGATTGTTTCAGCAGGGTAAGTTTTGTGTCCATAATCTGTTCCCTGGGTGCTTTATTACAAAAAAGTTGTTCAACTGAAAAAAAAAAACTTTATGAATAAGAAAAATTACAAGATAAAAGAGCAGCCTTGCAACAGTGATCGTAAAACACGTCGGCTTCTGTAAGGTGTTAGTAAACACTGCGCCATGGATAAATAACTCGCACTGTATTTCAGGTTAACTCACTTGCTGCTCTCACCGTTCAAACACCACGATGGCTGCGCTCATCTCTATGGCACCGTTACAAGGTTGTAATTCTCAAATTGCCCACCAGACTGTCAACAGTAGAGCAAAGGCACAACTGATGATTTGCGCCCTGTCGCCAGTTCCCATCAGTGCTAGAACTTCACGAACAAAACGAAAGTTATTTATCCCAACTCAAGCATTCTATCCTGTTTAACGAATAAAGGCTCGGTTATAGCTTTCGGTTTCAGTTTACAGCAATCGCCATGAAGTACGTCACCGCCATCTTGAATTTTTCGGAAGTACACGTGTGAGAAAAACGCTTCCTACCGATGGCGCATCAAGTTTCCATGGCCAGTGTTTGCTTCTTAATTTTCGGAGCAAGTGAAAAGAGCTTGTTCACGATTCAGGTTTTCGTACACAGCTTCGAATAATAAAATGTGTATTATTTTTCTCGAGCGTTTGTTTTGATATCTACTTCACAGGATCATTTCTAGAATTTCATCGCTGATGTTACTGTTACTTGGAACCAAATCATCCATGGTGAGAGCATAACGGTATTAAGGTTCAGTCCTAGTGAATGATGGGTACAGCTCTCTATTCGGCGAGTTTTTGTTCTTCCTCCCTACGGTGCTTTATATAGTTCAGGTAATATTTAACTTTATTTTTTTAACGAATTGGGTTGAATTGCGAGATTGGTTGAAGCGGTTCTATACGCCACGAATTAGATGTTGGCAAATTGCACGCCTGCCTTCTGATACCTACGATCAGCAGCATGCACAGACCCCCAGCGAGAGTAAGGGCAAACTTTCTGTAAAAAGGCCAAATCAGTTTTGGGAGTGGACACTTTTAGGTGCACTGTTTTGGCCACGTAAAGTTGAACTGTGCAGCAACTGAAGTTGAGTTAATCGGTAACCGCACTGAAAATTGGCTCCATCACCCTAACACAAATTGACGAATACCTTCGGATCGACTTGGAACAGACGCAGTTGAACTTTCAGGATGGAGTTCAATTATCGCTGAGCATAGTCGGTAATGTCAAGGGAGGCTGTGTGTATTAGGTTTTGGGGCAGAATTTACAACTTCATGTCCAAAATTGTAAGACATGTGATGGTTTGATGGTGGAGGAGATTCTTTTCACCTTCCAACCCGGCAGCAGCAATCCATTGACCGTGGCAGCATGGGCAGATACAATTGTTACAAAAGGTTAATACAATGAAGTATGGTAAAAGTGCGGTCGCTGGTCAGGTGGACGAAGCGGTGAGAAAAGTATTGTTGCGTCAGGTTGAAATTCAGGTTGTCAAGGCAAGTGAGATACGTCACCAACAGCGAATGCAGCAACTGATACTTTCAAAACATAACATTTTTGTCAATTTTTACCGCACGTTCCATCTCTCGTCCAGTGTCGTGACCCCATCTGACCATATTTGTAAAAATCGTTCGTTTCGCCTCCTGTTTCGCCACGTGCAGCAACGTTGAACCCTTAAAGCTTTGGTAAAATCAGATTCTGGCGGTGTTGAATCAACTGACCTGGATCCAGGGAACCAATCACCACTGCTTTTCTCCCACACGACCATGTTACAAAGTATGGAATAGTGAGGGACAGTTGCAACATGGACACTTCTACGTCCCGCCAAACAGGGTACTTTTTTAAACGGGAGGAGGCAGTGTCCCTATGAGCATCCCGCTCCTACACCCCCTGTGCAGGCTTATGCCTAACCGGGGCCACCAAGAGGGAGGTGGGGGGAGGGGGGGTGGAGATTCAGTGGGGTCCGGGCCGTCACCAACACCCAGAGCCGATCAAGGGCTTTGCAGGCACTGTGCCCAAACCTAACAAAAAAAGGGTAGCACAACAGGGAACACACTGGTAGCACAGCTCATTGGTAATCCTAATGGTAGCACAAAATGGAATTCAAACTAGTAAACAGGGGTTGAAAGGGAGTCTGAAATTTTTTACACCACAAGCCGTCACTAACATCCTGAACAGGATTAACGGATTTTTCAGGTCCTGGGCCCCAAACCCATCAAAAATCGGGTAACACAACAGGGACTCATTTAGAACAACTCATTGGTAATCCTTAAAGAGTTTAAAGGGTTTAACGAGCGTTAACCACTCCTGGTCATCTGCCCGAAGCCCTAAGGCCCTATGTCTGCAATCCTAATCCTAAAGGTAGCACAACAGGGAACTCAACCCAGCATTATTAGGTGTTGGTAGGAAGAGAACTTTGTTAAACTATACGTTTTGAAAATTTAAATCAATACAAGCATGAGTGCACGAGTTCTACAAAAATTGGTTGGCCCCCCCCAAATTTAGGGAATTCAGGAAAACCATTTAGGAAATTGTCGGTTTCTTTTTTTTTTGGGGGGGGGGAGAAGGGGGCCAGGATGCTTATTTTTTTTCGTAAACAGTTTAGATAGGCGGGACAGATCTCGCTGCGAAACTTCGGGAGTGTGTTTAAATTGACTTTATTGATGATCTGTTATTGTTGTTGTTAGGTTAGGTTACGTTAGGTTAGGTTAGGTTAAGTTAGGTTAGGTTAGGTTAAGTTAGGTTAGGTTCGGTGAATTAAGTCGGATTAAACGGATTTTTTCTGTACGCAGCTGGGCTGCATAGAGAGCTATGTAACGAGTTTTGCTGCACAGTTTACGAAAAAAAATTACGCGGCCCGGTTGGACGAATACTGACCCCCGGCTCGGGCCAACCTCTCGGCGCCCCTAGCCTGGGCCACCCCTTTTTTGGCCCTGGCCTACACTGTTCCGTCCATGTTTTGGTTCCCCTGTTCACTTGGCCCCCCTGTTCAGACACGATGCGATACAAGTTAAAAGTATCGACGCACAGACGAGCTAAGCAGCACCAATGTTGTTGATGAGAGGCTAAACTAGTTCTTTTTATTTGGCGTCTCCTCTTCGCCTGGGCAATCAAGAAAATGTCGAAGCGCATTTCCCGTGGAAGGTTCCATTGTCAGTGGCAGGGGGACGCGGAAGCAGCGTGCGAGCGAGTAGTAAGGCGTGGGCGGGGCCCCGTCGATCGGAAGGGAGCTGCGCAGCCCCCGCCATAAAAATAATATGACGACGACAGCAATGGGCTGCCCTCCAAGTTTTGCGCGGCGTGTATGTGTGCAATTGAACACAACTGCCAGTTTGTACCATGCCTCTAGCTGGCTGCTGGGCTGAGCTGAGTTGAGCCAGGGGGATGGTTTCGTTAAAATTGAGCCAGTAAAGTGCTAGTAATAATCAACTAACACGACGTTTCGGGGAAAATATGATCCCTCGTATCAATTGATAACTATTCAGCTCAAGGCATCGTACAGAAATTTACAATAAAAATAATCATGCTGATTGCAGGCAAAAACTTGCACTCCGTAAAGGGACATAAATCGTTCCGGTATGTCGTGCGACCCGTTGAGACTAGCGTTTGCAACATTTAGCAGGTTAGCTGCAGAGGTTAATTCTCAAAATTATCTCGCATGAAAACAAACAAAAAAAAAAAGAAAATGAACGTGATGGCAACATGTACAAACGTTTGAACTAATGTCGCAAAACGAGTCGTACGGGATAGCCAAAATGGATGCATGTAACTTTAAAGGGGCATAAATCCTTCCGGGATGTCTTGCGGCCCGTTGAGACCAGCGTTTGCAACATTTACACAGGGTAGAGTTAATGTCGCCAAATCGTCTCGTACGAAAAAAAAAAGAAAATGAATGTGTTGGCAACATTTACAAACGTTTGAACTAATGTCGCAAAACTGAGTCATACAGGAAATCCAACATGGATGCATGTACCTTTAAATGGGCATTAATCCTTCCGGGATATCTTGCGGCCCGTTGAGTCTAGCGTTTGCAACATTTACTCAGGTTATAGAGTTAGTGTCGCAAAATCGTCTCGCACGAAAGTAAAAACAAGAAAATGAATGTGTTGGCAACATTTACATACATTTGAACTAATGTAGCAAAACTGAGTCTTATAGGAAAGCCAAAATGGATGCACCTTTAAAAATTACAAGAACCCGTATGCTGCTGGGCGAAACAGCATTAAAATTAAACGTACAAAGCACTTTTAGAATGTTACAAAGTAAAAACCGGAAAGTACAGAAACATACATCAAAACTGGACGTTTCGGCTCATTTCAGAGCCATTATCAGGAGTAGCAAGTAAAAACAATTACAAACAAAACAAGAAAGCCATGAGGCAAGTTGCATGTCCATCTTCACAAGGCAGAACTTGCTAGACAACAATTTTTTTTAAATGTAAATAAACATGTAAAAAACTAGAAGGGACTTCGATATGTGCTTGTGGCTTGCACCAAACGAAGTCGAACAGCAAGCATGTTGGTGCTTGTAATTTTGTTTTAATTTAAGTTTTTCCTGCAATCAACATGAATATTTTTCTTGTAAATTTCTGTACGATCCTTGAGCTGAATTACTTCTCATTGACAGTGGGCGAGCATATTTCCCCGAAACGTCTTTTCGTTGATTATTTTATGCAATTACTGGACTTATATTCATGAGATGACGCGAGAGGGACTCGAACCTACGAACTCTTGGTTACTACTCAGGCGCAACCATCTGTGCAATATCTCCAAGGCCATAATAGCCTGAAAACTTCATAAACCCACTTTGAAGGCTACTTACGGTGGGGATATCCAGTTGAAGTTTAAACTTAATCCTTGGGTTAAGCTCGGTAATAAAGGAAAATGGTGATATCCATCACGAAATAAGTTGAGGGCTAAGCAAAATTTAGCCTGAAGGTCGAGGGCTAACTTAATACTGAGTAGTTAGCCCCGAACTGTAAAGAGCGGTGATATCCATCTAGTATTAGCGTTATTCCTGAGCTTTGACAACATTTTAACAAAGCTAATTTAGCCTGAAGGTCGAGGTGTAAGGAGTAATGAGCTAACAAAACCCCAACTTAGTCCAACATTGATATCACCAACTTTTTTCTCCAGTTCACTAACTCCCAGGTCGACGGTTAGTTAGATCCAGGGTTAAGCTACTCCGGGGCTAGTTTAGACTTCAACTGGGTATCCCCACCGTTAGTCGCTGCCATGACTCCATTAGGTGGAGAAAATGGTGCCTTTATTAATGGAAGTTGAATAAAATACAAGGCAAAGGCTGAAATAATTGGGAAAAAGAACACAGATCGCTGTAATTTGTGTACGGGTAAAAAAAACACAATAGCAAAACAGCGAAAATAATACAGTAAAATATCCAAAATTCAGTAAACTTTAAAAAGTATACCTTCACTATAATCGAGCATCCCGCGCGAAGTAGCCTTTGCAATATTTATATAGGTTACAGTGAATGTAGCAAAACCGTTTCTCACGAGGGGAAAAGTGTAGGAAAATGAACGCTTTCGCAACAATTATACGTTTGTCTGAAATAATGTTGCAAATCTCAGCCGTACAGGAAAGCCAACCAGGTGGAACGTATTTTTAATCGTGAACTTTATAATAGTTCATTGACGCAACGTTACCGGGATACAAACCAACGAACTCCACAGCACAACCCAGATGCTGTTAACATCTGAAACAGCCGTCCAAGACGCAGGATTTTCGTTATTGTGATAGTGTGTTTCGTTTAGCTAAATTCAATTTACTGAGATTTGTTTATTTGTCTAATTATTACAGCCTTTGGACTGTGTTTCTTTTATTTCCATTTATGGCGTCAACATTTACTCTGCCTACATAATTTACAGCGATTTGAGTCCCGGTATGCTTATTAATTCTGCCATATTAAGGGGGCTCATTGGGCCAGGAGCGAGCCACACATTATGCTAACAGTGCTATGGTTAATTAGTGCAGTCCAGATATCCCCTCGTCACTACCTTACCTACATAGTGTAGTTACTGCATTTTAATCCACAGGTAAAGCGTGTATTAGGTTTTTACTTGGCTTGGAGTTGACACGCTTGTTGCGTGACTCTCATTACTCGTTAACACTTGGCAGTAAATTGTTAAGAGTAAAGTGCTGTGCTTTAACTACGTTGCAATCGTACTGTCCGTCCTTCCAACCGCGTTACAAGCGTGCTGAAACCTTTATAATGCAATAACTGTGTTTTTAAATACTTCACATTACAAAAGGAACAGTAAAATGAAATCCATTGCAACACAGCATTTCATAAAAGGGCAAGAAAATATTCGACATTTTCCATTTCTGTTACCATTTATTTTAAGTCCTATTTTTGGTACGACTTTAAAGTGCCACTTTTCTACCATTTCTGGTACCGCTTAAGTAGGGATGGCACGATACAAACATTTTTTATCCCGTTAAAATGTCGAAAATCATCGCGATAATCGATAAAATCGCGATAAGACACATTTTCAGGCTGAAAGAACCTTTTTAATTTTTTTAATTAAAAAAAAACCTTGGCTTAAGCCTACAGTGCAACCTTCACGAATGTGAATTGTGTGGCACTCACCATTAGGCCAGTAGACTTGAAAATGCGCTTGCCATTGTTCATTACTTTTTCACCCATGTAGAAACAATCTAGCAGTTGTGCTGCTACTTAATGCTTAAATATTGTCTACATTAAATTAACTTTCTGATCAGCTAAAGTGTCTAGCAACAGTATGGCACACTTGGTTGGAGGAAGCCTTGTAATTCCGTGCGCAACAGCGCAAACCGCGTGTTTCTAGCTATTACGGTTTCTGAGATATGACAATTTAAGAATTGAGGTTTGCACAATAATTAGATAATTCAGAAAAGGTGCGATACGATAATCGACTACAATTTTTATCGCGATATTATCGAATTATCGATTATCATTCCGCCCCTACACTTAAATGCCATTGGCGAGCAGTTGTGAAATTAACTGCCTGTTAAACAACTCTTTCCTTTCACACATGTTATATTTTAACGTTTTGAATTGAAGTATTGGCGTTTTGTAGAATATAATTGAAACATACAAACCATGTAAATTAATAAGTTTAACGTAGTTGCTTAATAGCGGCTTCCAGTGCCAATAAATGGTACGGATAATAAAAGATAACGAATTTTTTTCGTAACATTGTATAAAATGGTGTATGTAACGGAAGTTAGTTGTACGTTTGTATGTAGAGGTGTTTCTTTTTTATTATTGTTTTTTATTGTTTAAAAATACACAAGTATAATTTGCTTTACCTCACCTTAAGATGAACAGGCTGTGACAGCTATTTCCTTTCTGAAGTTGTATACACATTGGTATGAACTAAATAAAAAACAATAACAAAATATAACAAAACCAAAACGAGGCGACTAAGTTCAGAATGGTTCGGCCTCTCAAAGGAGTGAAATACGAAATTAAAATATTATAAAAATTACCACTCTAGCTATTGTTGTCGTGGCACTTTATTACACATCTGCAAGCTAGTTGAGTTGAGTCTAATACACAATTTTACAAAAACAAGTGATATCATATCAAAAACCAAAACTGGTGAAAGGGGTCGCCAGGTCCCGAACGGTTTGGCCCTTCAAAGGAGTGATATCAACACATCAAAACATTTGCCAAGTTAATCGCTCCGACTGACAGTTCGAAGGCTAAATGAAAACTAGAACATTGCTACTTTCGGTCACAATGTTCAAGTTTTCGTTTAACGTCCAATGTATTATTCGGTGCGATTAACTTGGCAAATGTTTTGGTGTGTTGATATCACTCCTTTGAAAGGCCGAATCATTCGAGACTTGGCGGCCACTTTTACCAGTTTTGGTTCTTGATGTGATATAACTAACTGCCGTCACATCAGAAGTGGGCATTGCAGCTGAATAAATGTTTGTGAAGTATGTATATTACTAATTTTTGTGTTGGTTTTTAGAAGATGGTTTAAATAACTTTTAAGTTTCTGTTATATGGCAAAAAATCTCTCCGGATAGAACAAAATACTTCCGTTTTATCTGTCATGCGACATTTTCTTCCTGTGGATTCTTGATCTGAAAAGTGTATGTTTACATGTATATGTGTGCGTGTTAAATGCTGCCTATGGACGTTTCCTTTTGGCCGTGTCAGTATGGCTCAGCGGTAGGATCTCGGCCTTTGATTTCAAAGGTCGCGGGTTCGATTCCCCGCTCAGGCAGTTGTCGCCATCTTGATGGTGTTCGTCATTGTTTCCATCTTCCGCATGACGTTGCGCGTCAATTGGGAGATAAGTCTGTCCTCCTGTCCGGTGTTTTTCAATTTTTGCAAGAGGTACAGGTCTGTGACAAGATTTAGATTAGGGGTTTGAATAATATCTCTGTAATGAGTGGTGCAGTGGCAACCCGGACCACTGCACTGTGACTGAGGTTGGTGCTAATGACCAAGTTGTCGACGCGTCATTAAGCCTCAATCCCCCTCCCCCCGCTCAGGCAGTCTGACATATTAGTCCAAAAGGCAACGTAAATAGGTTTGCACCCATATTTATTTAACCCATCTTGAGCCACTGGCATTTCCGTCCTTTAACCAATTCTTGATCTGGCGGGACCAATCTCCAACCCCGCTGTTGACATTCTTTTCCGTGACAGCACGCTGTTAAATATTTATTGGTGCGTGTATGGTTTCAGGTTTACAACCGTTACTCAACTTTCTGTATTTTCTACATTCGTTTTTAAGTGTTTTTCTCACATCGTCAGCAGAGTTTTACATTGCTGCATGGGTAATTGGGGGGAGGGGCGGGGGTTGAGGTTTAATGGCGCGTCGACAGCTAGGTCATGGTTGATTGCAGCCCAGTCCATCGGCCCCAGTGAGTTTCCCAGTTTCAGACCATCCATAAGTGAGTCGGGACCAGACAGTTGAGAAGTTGACGTTCCCACCAAACAAACATTAAGCCATGACCTCATAGGCCAAAACGTCACATGTTTGTTGAAGAATTGCTGCTTCGTATCTTTTTTTTAAGGCACCGAAACAAAAAGTACTGGGTCTATCATGGATAACAGATGTGCTCAACGTGGTTGCGTGAAACATAAGTTGGATAAACTTTTCTCTTCCTTCTGGCTCACTAAGAATTTGCAAGTCCTCTCGGTGGCGATGCTACAGGTAGCTGAGGGCGGAAAAGGCCCCACTACGCCCCTCCCCCTTCCCCTAAAAATGTAAAGCATTAATTTTTTTACAAATTGCGAAATGACGAGCACTAACGTCAGGGAGACTGAAGCGTGTCTCTGGTAAAAAAAAATTATACCAATGGAAAATTGGCAAAATGTTTTTAATGCACTTCCACTAGTCAGATTGTCAATTCAAAAATGGCGGACCTCCTATTGTCATTTGCTGGGTTCTGTAAACCGTTTGGGCTTGTTATTATTTGTTTTTGTAAGTATCACCAGTTTGAAGTAAGGGAAATGCGTGTATCATAAGTCAACCATTATTGTAATGTTGTGTATCCTTTGTAGGTGACCAAGAGAGACCTGGTTCTCTCGAAAATTAAACTCTGTGTTAATTTGAACTTGTGGATACCTGTCTCCAGGAACAGCCAAGTCGTTTAATCCTTCATCCACAAATCATCATATTTGAGTTTAAATTTCCAATTAAAGAATAATTTCGAGTAGTTCAGTAATGCAGAATTCGTTTTCCCCAAAGTCTGCCTGCTGAGGACTTGGGCGAAAAAGTGTCAGAGTAAAATAATACAAATCCAGGTGGTTTAGGTTTGCAAAGGTATAGCTCACACCGAAAAACAATTCTAAATCTTAATTGTCAACATCCGGCGATGCAATTTACACAAACACTGCAAAAAATCACGGTCTGTTGTTATTTTGTTGTTGTTTGTTTTGTTTATGCCCTTCAATTTTTAGGTGATATTATCGCTTGATTTCTACAAATATGGCTGCCCACCCAAGTCAAAACGGTGCCTGGATTTACCTTTGTATAACCAGTTTATTCCAGCGTCGCCACTGCAGCGTCTATTTCCGCACATTACTCATGGTAGGCAGCTTTGGGTAAGGGTTACGGCACATTTAACAAAATGTAAATAACGGCAACGTATACGCCCTTTCCCGCCCCTCTTCCTTTCTTTCTCTCTCCCAGAATCAATGAAGTTAAATCAGGGTGAGTATAAAAAGCGAAAGTGCTGCACGGCCAAGCCTTTTATTGATGGTCGAGATGGGCGATGAAGATGACAGAACGACGATCGTTTCCAAAATCGTCTAGGGATTGTTCCCCCGATCTTCACTTTCAACATGGCCGAATATCTTTGATGGAAGTTTGGACAAGTGCCAGACGCTTTTTTACGTCTTTTTTTTTTTTTTCCTTCAAGTCTTTTTTAGACGCGGCCGCTGCCACAAACGCGCGTGCTGAAAAAGTGTTGTACAGATTCCGTTTCTTTGCTGACAGGGTTACAGAAAAGAGAAGGGTTTGGTAGGGTTCAGGGGGGCACAGGGTAGTGGCTGAGGCTCAATGAGAAGAGGTAGTACTAAGGTCAGAAAGAGAGCTGCAAAAATGTAGCCGTTGAGGCGATAACCAGTCCAAAAATACTACAGCGTTGTAAGGCAACATTGTGAAACTTCAAACTTGTATTCGAATCCCACGTGTATGATTTTTGTGCTACCTTCTTCAGGGTCGTAACTTAGTACTGCATGGTTTGCCATATTCATCGGTGTTCGAATAAACAAAACAAAAAATAAGAGCTCGACGTCGAAAATACTCGTGAATAGGAGGTACAGATATATATATATATATATATATATATATATATATATATATATATTTCGCTTAGGAGCAGAGTTAATGATGATGGGGAGGGATCATGACGTCCGGCCAGAAGCGAGCAGGCGAACAGCCTTTGCATTCCAGCGCGGGGAGAGGGTGCGGTGGAGGCCGTGAGGAGGTGGCTGTTTGCTAGAACGGCGTATGTTTACGCCGGGGTCAGCTAGTGCGAGGTATATGCGATAAGATTTGCGGTTGGTTAACATCGCTGTAAAATGTGTGGCGCAGTGGCAACCCGGGCCTCTGCACTGTGACTGAAGTTGGCGCTAATGAGCTACACCTCAATCCCCCACCCTCATGAATACGATAAAACCAAAGCCAGAAAGTGCTACAAATAAAATATAAACTAATGCGACGTTTGAAAGACAAAGAACACCCCACTACCAAGAAAACTCATTAGCGATAAACGTTGCCAACAAACGTATTGCTTGATAGTGGGGAGTTTCTACCCCCGAAACGTATGCGTCTTTGTCGTATTTTCAAGTCGGTCTCGTCTTGCCTCAATAAGTATCGTGTAGTTCTGGCATTGCGAACAAAACTGATTGCAAGCCAAAATTTATTCTAACGTAGATGGGGCTTACAATAGATGGTCCAGGGATGGTGGAATGATATCGGACACTTTGCAAGGCGAACACTTTTGGAAAAGTTAGCACTTCTCACTACCATTGGTTTTATACGTTTCAGATGAGCAAATTCATAACCTATCCATGCAAAACGATAGTGAGGACCACAAAGTTTACAAAGAGTTTCCGCCTTGCAGAGTAGGGGTAAAATAACGCCGAGAATGTTACCAACTGCTACCAACGTTCTCCTCCCAACCGTTCTCATGCAGTTGTCATTAACGCTCGAGGATCAAGCCAGTAGTCAGTTTACATTTCACCAGTGCCGAGACTCGAACCACCATCAAAGCCTCCTTATACGTAAACACCAACTGATGTGCCGACTCGGGGATCTTGACACGAAAACCAACCCTAACACCCGGCAGGTTTACAAGTCCGCCATCTGGTTAACGGGCCATCTGTGCCAGCCGCTCCACAACCATGATGGTATCGCAACGAGCGCTTACGAATGAAATGACATCACGAAGGCTCAGGCGTAACATTTGAACTAAAAATAAAATAAAATAAAATAAAAAGTATAAATACCAACAAGTGCCGAACGTGTTAAGTACACAACAGTGAGGGAGCGCTAAAAAAAATTCGCTAAAATTAAAACTGTAAACGTACGACCACCCACACCAGCAGCTGCAGAAAGAAAGGCTGTCGCTGTTTTTCTCCCACCACATGTGCACAACACGGTATATGCTAGTTCTGTGTCGTTCAGAAATGCCTGTGGCCCCCAACTCTCCTTTCTCATTTCTCTCTTTCTTAAACGAAAATGTCAAGTGAGATTTTTTTTCGGTGTTAGGTGTTGAGTTGCAAGCTACTAATAATGAGTGCTGAAAAGAGGATGTGCAAATTTCAGAGCAAATTTGAAAATAATTACCCTGCCCTCGCCTTCCCCAATGAGAGTAAACTTTGTGCATGCCTTGAATCAAGAATTAATTGCAACTCATTGAAGATTTAAAAATTTTCATTTGTAACAGTGTTTAGGAAACACAACTTTAGGCGGCTTTATTACGTTCTTTGTTGATCTGTGGAGGAGGGTGGGGGTAGGCGAAAATATTCGCATTAGCCGTCTTTTCGTCTGCAGAGGTCGTCTATGACGGGGCTAACCTCAGATGACCTATGTCGATTTATGAATTATTTATGAATACTTTGTTTTGTTTTGTGGAGGGGTGTCACGCACAAACACTTCTGTGCCTTTCGGGTTCCCCTTCGCCCCCGCGTCCTTTCGCAAAAAACGTGTCTTAAAACTTGGCCACCCGTACTTAACGCTTACAATTCAAAATTTCATCATCTAACTAACGGAGGTAAATGGCCACCTGTCTTTACTCTTCAAATTCAAGTGTCGTTGACTGGCCTTTGAAGGTCAATGTTCATATGTCCTTATTCTTCAAATTCAAATCTAATCTACTGGCCTATGGAGGTAGATAGCCACTGTCCTTATTCTTAAAATTCAAATCTCATCGACTGGCCTTGGGAGGTAAATGATTACACGTCGTTATTCGTACAATTCAAATCCCGTTGACTAGCATAATATGGAAGTAAGTGGCCACTAGTCCGTTACGCTTACAACTCAAATCTCGTTAACTTGCACAGAGGCCTGTCCTTACTCTTACTCTCAAAACCTTATCGATTGGCCTTTGGAGAAAATAGCCACCTGCCCTTACTCTTAACAATTCAAATCTCATTGACTATAGAGCTAAATCCAAGTGTCCTTTCGTCATGTTAATCTCTCGTTGTCTAGCCTATGGAGGTAAATGGCCACCGGTCCTTATTCTTACAAATCAAATCTCAAATCTCATTGACTAGATTATGTAGGTAAATGGTTACCTCTCCTTACTTTAACTGACTAGCCTATGGAGGTAAATGGCGACCTTTCCATACTCTTACAGTTCATATCGCATCGACAACTAGCCTGTTAGATTAGGATAATGCCACCTGTCCTTGCCCTTAAAATTCCAATCTCATCGACTAGCCTGTGGAGGTAAATAGCCACCTGTCTTTGCTCTTAAAATTCAAATGTCATCGATAGTGTACGGCAGTAAATGGCCATCTGTCCCTATCGTTAAACTCAAATTTCATCTCACAGGCTTGTGGAGGTAAATGGCCACTATTATTCTTACAATTCAAATATCATTGACTAGCTTATGAAGGTGAATGGCTACCCCTGTCTACTCCTATATTTCAAATCTCATTGACTAGTCTATGACGGTAAATGGCCACCTGTCCGTACTCTTACAAGCCAAATCTCATCAGCTGTCATGGAGGCAAATTGTCATCTCTCCTTCCTCTTACAATTCAGAGCTCATTGACTACTAGCCTTAGGAGCTATATGGTCACCTAATCTTAGTCTTACAATTCCAATCTCGTTGAGTAGCTTAAGGAGGAAAATGACCACTTGCCCTTACTCTTATAATTCAAATCTTATCGACTAGCCTATGGAGGTAAACGGCTCTTGTCCTTATAATTACAATTCAAGTCATATAGACTAGCCTGTGCAGGTAAACAGATACTTGTCCTTACTCTTACAGAACAAATTTCATGGATTATCATACGGAGGTAACAGTTACTTGTCCTTACTCTTTCTTACAATTCACATCTCATCGAATATCATGTGGAGGCAAACGGCGCCTCGTCGTTAACACTACAATTCAATCTCATAACTTTAAAGCATTCTCTTTTAAATCATAAGGGAATAACAACATTTTGAATGTATTAAGCTTTCTGTCAGGCTTGTTTCGAACTTTAGTTTTTTTATGAACGTTTAAAGATAAAAACAAACTGGTAGGCGTTTGAAATGCCTTTCTTTTCTATTGCACAAAAACTGGTGATTAATAAACACTGGCCTTGTAAGAATGCAAGATGCTGTGTCTTGTATTCTCATACGGCCAGTCTTTAATGATGTTTCCTTCGCTAGAAACTACGATGCTTAGGGACCAGTTATTATGTATCGCTGGGGGGGGGGGGGAGACTTGCCTGCATCTTCCTACCCCTTATGGGGGGGAGGGCATACTTTTTGGTCTGCTTCGTGTGGGGTGGGGGGAGGGGGACATATATTTATACCTTTTTTTTTTAGAAGAGGAAGCGTGCGACAAGTTCGAAAATAGAAATTTTACATCAAAGAGAGGAGGATCTCATCAGGTCTGGTCTGAAGTTTGCTAACTCTTCTCTTAGTTTCACCAATCTAAACACTCTCAACTCGACATAAATCTCCAAAATTACTTGCCTGCTTCTTTCTTTTGGCAAAAACGTAAGACTGCTAATTGAAAAAAAAAAAAAAACTTTTTATTGCATATATTATAGAAGGGATAACTCGGAACAGTAAATGAGCTTTGTGTATAAAGTACATATTGTTCTCAACAAGTCCATCAAAACTGAAAATGTTGTGCATTTTGAAGTGATTTAAAATCATACAAAAACCCCATCAGGGTAAAAGGACCCATCAAGTTTTTACCATAGAAAGTTTTGATATCAGAGCCAAAATGGCTTCCACCAAGTTTGTGCTCCGAACTGTAATCACTCAAGCTTAACTGACAATCACCGAGGTGTCAGTTAAGATTGAGTGATCAGGGTTGGGACGGAAAATTTGGTGGCAGCCATTTTGGCTCTGATATCACTACTTTCTATGGCAAAAAACGTGATGGGTCCTTTTACCCTTATGGGGTTTTTGTATGATATCACCCCTTTTGGTCGTTTTATGGTTTTGCTTTAGTGTAAGTATTGATTGTGAGCTCCTTATGAAAATATAATTGTAAATCGTTTCTTGAACAGCCTGAAGACAATCGTAACTTTGGTATCATTAATGGTCGCTGATTAATTATATTTCCGGTAAAGTGCGTTGCATTCATTTGATTGTAAAAAAACTGAGCACTATTAAGTTAGTTTCGTTTAGTTTAGGTTTATCTAGATTATTTTTCTATTTTTTTTTTTTATACCATATATTTTTTATTCAAGGAGCAGTAACCCTGCATGGATTTTCTTCCCCATAAACAGTTTAGTGGACGATGATATGCGCTATTTATTTTAGATAAGTTACAATTACAATGTATCACTTCGATTTAATTATTTAATTGTGAAACGGAAACAATAAGTTACCAGAGTTTGTATTGTTACTCGGCTATGGAGGACAATTATTTTGATAACAGATGGCGTGTTCCCAAAGTTGACGAAAATAGCATTACAAATGATTACAATCTTTGGATTTAAAACATCACAAATGTCACACATTGGAGTCAAACGCAAACTGAATGTCAAATTTCAAGCATTTCTGTCGCATAGATTATTTTATATGAGTGGAATTAGCTAGTAATATGTATACTAGTACTATAGTAGCTAGCATGAAATCAGCGATGTTGAGGTACCTTTTTCATATTGAAATCATTTATGCACAACTCTGAAACAGGACTTTTTGTTGTCTACTCGGTAATCCCCGTGGATCTATACAATTTCCAAAGCTTTCTGTCGCATTAATATTTAGCATTCAACAGTAGCTAGCTTTCGCCCAAATACTCAAAGGGTTTTTAGCGACCCGGTCATCTGCCCGACGAAGCCCTAAGGCCCTATGTCTGCAGCACTCGGAATGTATTCCCAGGAGGTCACCCACCCAAGTACCAATCGGGGCCAATGCTGCTTAACTTCGTTGGTCTGACGAGAACCTGTGTTTCCAGCACTGCAAGGCCGCAGGGCGCAGGCCCAAATACATGAAAAAAGGGTTCAAAGAGTTTAACGAGCGTTAACCACTTCTGGTCATCTGCCCGAAGCCCTAATGCCCTAAGGCCCAAATACTGATAATGAACAACAACAATTGAACAACAACAATCAGACGGCAATAATATTAAACGCTATGACTCCAACAATCTGAACTTGATGGGTGAAGCACTAGCGCGCTTCCAGATGTCAAAGTCTAACATTTGGCATCTCTCAACATCCTTGTTTTGTTGATGTATACTGCTGAAAATTTTTTGGTCTACGTGTAGGGAGAGGCATTATTTTTCTACAGCTAATTGTGGGGCCTGGATTTTTTGGTTCGTGTAAAAAAAATTGCTCAACGTACCTCCCCCCCCTCCCCCATCGATACTTATGACCAGTCCCTTATACGTATACAGGGTGGTCCACAAAAAAATGACGACCCAACATTTTGTTAAGTCCAACTTTTCTAGTTAGCACTCCTCAGAACCAGGAGAGGGCAGAAATCAAAACGGGAAGATTTCTGTCCTCTCCTGGTTCTGAGAAGTGCTAACTAGAAAGGTTGGATTTAGAAAATGTTGGGTCATCATTTTTTTGTGGACCCCCCTGTATCTACAAAATAGTGAACATAGAGACTGCTCATCATACAACAAATTCGACAAAACTGGCCTCTTACGTATGTTATTTACTTATTAAATCATGGCAAGAGAGCAATTACGACTACATTTTTTATAAATTCAACCTGCAGTTTTGCACCAGACTTTTTAGTGCTTTTATTTTATTGATCGCGTCTCTTTAAATTTGTTCAATGGTTTGAGTTCACCTTCATCAAATTACGGGGACGGTTTCGATCCGGAATACTAAAGGAATTTCGGAGTTAAATACATTTAAGTGATCTATTTTGGGTGCAAGGAAATTGTAAAGGTAGAAATCGTTAAATATTCTATGCCTGTGGATGGTTTTGGTCGAAATGTGTTCGCGTCCCTAGTGCCACACCCAGCCCACAAAAGCATGGAAAAGTGCATGTCACACATAACTTTCTACAGTCGCAACAAAGTCAACCAAGAAATTGCTTCAAAAATTCGAAGACGAGCCACGAAGGACACAATTATCAAGGAGGCCCTTATCCTGTGGTATCCCATTCTTATTAAAATGATTAAAGCAGCTATTGTGTGAAAGGCAACGAACGAATGGCATAAAATTATCGGCACGCTCTGGAATTTAACCGGGTTTTAACAAGAATAACGAACGTGTTCGCAGTAGGTCACGAATGCTAAAATTTTCAGTGGTGTAAACCATTATTGAGTTTGGTTAATTGGTATACTGTATCCTCGGTCTGTAGTTGCGATATTTATTTGATTAATTTGCTTGGTCCGTGAAAATTTTACTAAATGAGCTTCTTGTTGAGTCAAGGTCAACTTCTGTGAAGACGGAAATGGACTGTTTATCAATATTGTTTACTGGTTTACCTATAATTTAATTTATTTGTCGCCACATCATTTTTTTTTGTCGTAACCATATTTTTAATGTATGTTTGTTTATTGGCATAAACCACTCACATTTCGCTCAACCGAACGACTTTACAGCCGCCCGCGCACTGAGCGACTTGGCCGCGCGACCAGGTCGCTGTAGCCAACGAGAATGCTTACCGTTTATGTAAAACCGCTCACTAATCATTTTCATTGGCTGCAGCAACCTGGCCGCGCAGCCAAATCGCTCAGTGCGCGAGCGGCCTACAACATCGTATCTCTAGCCCTGCAGTGGAAACGTATCGCGTATACGACGGCACTTCGATCTTTTAGTTCTAGCTCGTTTTGTTTCTAAAACTCAAATTAAAACTCAAACTGTGAAACTCGAAAACTGTGAAACAAAATAAGGCCCATTTTCGTCGAAATGTACAAAAACTCTACAAAACACAGGTACAAATATACAAAAGCTGTACAAATGTACAAAATCTGTACAAAATACTTATGCTGACTAAATTTAAATAAAGTTCAGCCGATCTGATAAATTCTTCAAATTTTAGCAGCAGCATTTACTGATAAAGAACCGTGAATTCGATATTTGCAATAAAACCACATTCCTCATTTTATACGGTGACTTTTGTTATGGTCACTTGGTTACTGAGTCATCGAGTCACTGGGTCACTAAGTCTGGCCCGAAAAAGTCAGGATGAGGTGCTCGACCCGGTTACCAGACCGAAAACTTGCCCCCGAACGACCCACAGATGCGGTTGACCTGTTGATCCGGTTCAATTCCGGTACACTTGAAAAACGTGGAAACATGAAGGAAACGAAGAAAAAGGTACCCTGTTAAGTTCCAACGTGGTTTCGTTAGTTACTTTAGTGCCTTAGTGACATAATCAGGAAGCCGGAAGCCAACCCATTCTGAAGAGTTACGGCTTATGTTGTTTGTTTTCTGGACCTTAACATCTTAGTCCCGGACGGAGGTGAACATACTTTTAATTCTCACAAGAGTATTTAGACTGGCAGCCCCAGTAAAGAAAGAAGGGTTGTTATGAGTTGGTGTGCGCCAGGGCAAACTGCCAACAATTTTGGTAACAGAGCTTAAGTTTATCTTCAGTTTACTTCTGCTCCTTGCTTTGACTTCTTGTGAGCGCCTCGCAGTTTTTCTTCACAGGAGTGAGTCATAGAGCTTGCTGCCTTGGTTGGGATTATTACTGTCGACTTTTCGGCTTAAGGGACGTTTAAAAGGTCGATTTTCTTGATGGTAGTTGGGAATGATTTATTTAATAGACGAGTAGGAGTAGACCCTTTAGAAATACACAATATGTAACGAGACTACACATTGAGCAAAAAAAAGACATAAATGCTACTGCCGCAGCACTCGCACTGGCTCTTGCAGGGTTACTGACATTCGGTTCTCTACTATGTTGTATGATGTTTCATTTCATAATTTGTACTTCATTTAAACAGGGACGGAAATTCAAATGGCCGTGTGAGTATGGCTTAGTGGTAGAACTTCGGCCTTTGGCTCTAAATGTCGTTGGTTCAACACCCACTCAGGCTGTCTTACGTTCAAGTCCAAAAGGCAACGTTAATAGGTTCGCAGCCATATTATTTATGTACTTCATTTAGTTCGGATGTAGGCTACAAGCTACACTGAAATTCCTCTGAATTAAGATTAAGAATTTCGAAAGACAAAACAGTTTTCCCCCAATAATCGATCTTTACCCAGAACCTAAAACAACGACATCCCAAATATTCCAAACACTTAGTAGCCATTAGTTTGTCACGCTATTGTTTTAAAACCTGTCACTAATTCACCGTTCATCTATTAAGCAGTGCTGCAGTCATCATTATTTTGTCATCTGTTGTTTCAATATCTAACCACTAAAACAACGTTCATCTATGACTAAATAGCGCTACCGTCATTATTATTAACGCTGTTGTTTCAAAATCTTACCTCTAAAATCGGCGTTCATCTACTAAGCAGCCCCGCAGTCGTCATTGGTTTGTCACGCTATTGTCTCAAAATCGTACCACTAAAATCAACATTCACGTGCTAAGCAGCCCTGCAGCCATTTATTTTATCACGCTTTTATTTCAAAACTTACCACTATAATCGGCGTTTATATTTTAAAACACTTAAGGGACTGGACATTCTAACAGGGAAAAACCACTGGGAACTGACGAAAAAAGACCATTTTGGAAAATTCACCAAAGATAAACAAAATATGCAAAACGAATGCAGTTTTTTTAAATCAACCGTGGTAGTACGACCTTTCCATTCAACTAAATCAATTGTATGTGGCTATTTTGCAGATTATGCAAATTAAAATCAATCATACCCCTTTTTTTTGAAAAAAAAAGTTGCTGTTAGAAGAACATGGCGCCATTTTTGCAATTCGATTTGGCCGCATTTGGAATCTAAGCATTTCGTACTTTTAATGTCAAAAGTTGCCACCAGATAGCAGCACCAATCAAGGCCAAGAGTCATAGCTTCGAAAGCAACCTAAAACGAAGCCCGTAGTAGTACGGGCTGATTTTACTGCATAGTTGAAAGTCTGCCCGCATTAATGCGGGCATAGTCCTTTAAGTGAGTTTCATATACCCGTATTATTACGGGCATAGTCCCTTGAGTGTTAAGTGGGGCTGCAGTCAGGATGAGTTTTTCTGCAGCAGTGGGACACACTGAATCAAGGTATAAGAAACCGTACAGTCTTTACCGAAACCTGAAATGTTTACCTTTAAAAAACAAAGCTAGAAGCAAAATGCGTTAAAAAGTTTCGAAAGTGCCGACTCGCTTAAGCGGCTCCCATTCGGGGCGGAAGTAAAAGTTGGGCTTGCAGGTTTGGCACGAGTGTCTGGCCGTGAAGCCAACCGACGCCATCGATCCCTAACCCTAAACACTCCCTCCTCCACAGTTTCCGACAAAAACCGGCCGAAAGTTCGCATTTCCTTGAAACCCCAAAACAAGAAAATTGTTCGATAAAGCAAAAGGAGAAAAAGGAACTCTTGCGAGACACTCGACAGCAAAAAAGTGTAGTTTGGTGAAAAAGAAAAAAAGAAATGTACTTGAACCTTGTTTGATTGTTTTTCTTTTTAATTTACGTTGTTTCCCAGGAGTCATTTCATTACGTGTTCGTTTTAAATTGGCTAAAATGGTAAGGGAGGACTGATTTGTGATTCCTGTCGAAACCTTTCTGTGTAGTACCAAAACCAACGACATTTTGAAATCGTTTTCTTTCGTCGCCGTTCTCACGGGACTTGTAGCTGTTCCCTTTTGAGATGTTCTCTTCCAGTCGGACTACGTTCCTCAAGTTAGAAACCAGTGTTAGAGACCATTGTTAGAGTGTTAGACTTAGAGACCATTGGGCGTCGTGGGTGGATGAGACATCGGTGTGACTGTTCCATAAATTTCGCCCGTCGGCATCGGCCAGGGAATCCGCTGATTTGCCAGTGGTTGTTGGGAGGGCTTCCGCCCGTTTGCCATAATCCAGTTTGCCATAATCGCGTTTGCATAATCCCGTTTGTCATAATCACGTTTGCTGTAATCCCGGGAGCCCAGAATATATTTTCCCAGTAGCCATAATCCCGTTTGCCATACATGTTCCTTTGCCATAAATCCTGTATCAAGTCTCATTTTTTAAATAGCACTCTAAAAGAATATTCTAGCATTCAAAACTACCTATGGATTATTCACGCCTGGTGCCGAGTTTCTGCGCCATCTGTTGACAAAACTATTTACTGTTTATCAATCCAATTGAAATGCAGAGCTAAGTTATTTGGACAAATTAAAACTGTACTTTTGTTTTTAATTCGATGTTAATTTGAAATGTGTTCTAATTTTTT